>CANUEX010033321.1:0-70982 GCA_948099535.1 Jatropha multifida | reverse complement strand
GTTTAATTAATATTTGGTTATGTAAAAGAAATTATCATGTGGTTATAAATAAATTGTGGAGTGTTCTTTTTTGAATATTTGGAGACTATATGATAGGAATAGTTTGATCATATTATGACAAATAAATATTTACATGAGAATATATTTTTATTAAATGGATATGGGCCCGAGCTGTAAACAGTATTTAATACTAAGGCTAGGTCAGAAATGTTAACTCTGATTTATTTATGAATAATGTCATAATATGGGCTTATTATTTCCTTAGTCAAATGATAATAGAGATGGATTTTAATAGTTTAGGCTTACTACGGGCCTTGGGGGCCTTAAGCTTACCTAGGTCCTAGTGTCGGTCCGACCCACGATTTTGTGTCGTGACAACTGAAAACCTGTGCCTAGAGTTACACAGTGGTGTATCGATACAAATTTTGTTGAATCATGCTGGATGGATTTTAGGAATACCTGCTGGAGGAAGTGCTCATGGAAGGGGCTGAAAGAGGAAGGGTCGAGAGGGACTAGTCAGACGTATCACTGCCGAGTATGAAGGATGTAAAGCAATTGTGGAGGCTGAGGTCATGAAGAGAATAAGGAGTAGTAGAGGGAAACACCAATTCCAGCAGCACTTTTTGCTATATACACTCGGGGTATTCTTTTGTCCAACCCAGTGTAGTAGGTTTAGCCCTAATCTGTTTGATGTTGTTGCTGATATAGAAGAAGCAAGGGATTTCAATTGGGTTGATTTTATGTTGACTTGGCTGGTAAAAAGTGTGAAATGCTTCTAGGACGCCTTAAGGAAGTCTGGAAAAGCAAATGGTCTAGGAGGTTGCGTATTGTTTTTGGAGTTAATGTAAAAAAAAAATACATTTATTTTATTTTTCTAAAATTTGAATTTGGAAGTTTGTTTAGCTAACGTGTGAAAAAATTTAAAATTTTAGATTTTCTATCTAGACCATCTAGACATAGGACGACCTATATACTGGAATAGTTTTCCGAGGGTATGCGCTTGGAAGAGGGCTGATGTTGTTGAAACAATTGCTATGGATGCTAAAAAAGGTGAAGGTTTTGGCAACAGAGAGGTAGGCATGTTGAAGAAAATGAAGTTTCCATTATGTTATTATATGTAAGCATGTTCAGTTTCTTAATTTCAAGGGAAGTATGAAATATGGATGCAAAAAGTGCTTAAGTATATCTCAGGTACTACCGATCACATACGGCAAGCCACATCCTCTTGAAGCTTTAGGCGTAGAATGGGAAAGTGTTAGAGTCAGTAGATTAGGTGCACTTGCAAAGTCAAGTATTAAGCAAACAAAGAAAAGATATCGATTGAGTAAGCAAGCAGGGCATTGCGAGAAATGTGTGAAACCATATGAGGTTACAAGTTGTGTATGTATAGAGATTGTATATGTAGCTACTCACAGTTTGTGTGTGCACTTGCTCAACTTTTAGTGATTGGTTTACAAGAAAAGTAATTGTCAGTGTATTATTCATATTGTACAACAGGTTATTCACATGTAGTTATGGGTGATGATCGTTCCGAGAACATAGAGAATAGTCTAGAGAATGGATCAAACTGTGTATGTGCAGTGAGATGCAATGGATTGGAATTTGAATGTGAAATGGGATTGAAGGCTTCCTCAAGCGCAAGGTAGGCATATACTACACTAAACTAATTGTATGGAATTTTTGAATCCGACATTGTCATGCTTGTAACACAACTTATGAATGTGGTATGTTTATTATGGCAGAGGTGGAGAATGTAGTGTAGTTGAGAAGCTTGAGGAAGCCCATTACTTATTGGTTGGTCTAGACAAGTAGTAGAATGTTGTGATTTGAGATATGTTGGCACTGAAGATTAAGCGATTTACTGAGAAGATTTGCTCTAGTCTGTTGTGCACAATAGTGGTACAAATTAAAAAATGAAATTGCCAAAATTGTCCAAAATTTTTTGGATTGATATGAATCATGGTTCCAGTGACGACAAATTTTTTCAGATGGTGTATTGTTCCCTGTATTGCCATAATATTATTTTTTGGTGTGAACTGGGAAATTGAGATTTCCATTACTGTACTTATATTGAATAAAGGACCGTAGAATAGTTATGATTTAATTTGTCTTTGCATTGAAGTAAATAATAGAAATAAAAGTGTAGATAATAGCAATGGTGGATGTAGAAATTTAAAGTAGAAAAATATATGATTTACAAAACACTACATGTTGAGTTAGGTCGGTAATAATTATTGATACTGATAATTAGTGATATTATCATATTATCATAATATCACTGATTACAAAATAATATCATCTTCACATCACTCAAAGAACTAATAACATTCATATAATGATACAGATAATGTTATCACTTAGTCAGATGCAATAACAACAATATAATAATACATATAACTAGGTACTTTTCTCTTTTCTTCCTAATATCCAGTTCATGTTGCAGCCTGTTGGTTTTGCGGATCAGTCCAGGTATAAGTTGCTTTGATCTGTCGCACATCTCTGGATCAACCCAATGGAAGAAATCACAACCTCATCCTCCGTTCAGTAAGATTATTGATACAGGGAAAAAAAGTTGAAGTGCAATATTGATATTAGATGAATGTGTTTGCTTGTGTTTGATGTGCAACAAAAGTTTGATATTAATATACCCGTGAAAATTGGGAACTGAGAACTTATATGACGGACCTCGCATGACATGAATCTTCAACCCGAGTTGCTTAGAGTCCATGAAGTCTTCACCCTGCAAATCTCTCCACACTTACAAAATTGAGTTGTCATGCTTTGAGATTTTTTTGTGTTTGAAACACTGGAGAAGCATACATTCATAATGGATTATATACCATTACGAATGTATCCGTTGAGCCCACAAATGAAAGATGAAGCCCAAGTCCAAGTTCGGTATGTAACAGTGCTGATTTAATTTTTAATACTGAAAATTGGGCTAAGGCCCACTTCTATATACAAAGCATTGTCAAGTATTTGTGCAACACAATTTCAATTTGGGTTGCTATAAGATAAGTTGAAGCGTACATCCCCATCCCCCTTCTCCATGTACTGCATTACATCTGAAATACCACTTACACTCAAAATCGAATTACATCTACCGTTTGAGCTGTTTGCCATTTTTTCCAAGTGAGCTTTCCATATGGAGAGTGATGGTGATTTTGATGGTATTGTGTGCCCTAGACCTCCATGGCGATAGAGAGAAGTGTGTTTCATTGTGCTTTTGCAGACGTCCTTCCATCACACTTGTACATGAGCACAATGAAAATGAAAGTCAGATACTCTATACCTATTATCGCTGACATGTAACTTTTCCGTGTATTTGCTAATTTCATGGCCGATAAAATTAGTTCATCCCGTTAGAATTTGGACTCCATTCGGAGTTCCATTAGGGATGATGTTATAGTTTTTCTATGGGTTTGAAAGGCTTTACAAAAAATATAGGCCAGGTTTTTTGTTTTTTTGATTTCAATTGCCTTCATTCTGCTTGATAAACATTTTTTAATTCATCCCACACCTAAAGTTGTTTAGCTTAGTCAAACAGAAGTTGAGAGTGATCATGAAATTTCTCTGCAAGATTGTAATGGATTGGCAGAAGAGTACATGGAGAGGCCATCATGCTCTACACCAAAGCATACAAGACGTTGATGCGACTGAAACTGTGCATAGTCTTTGGAATACGTGGACGGGTGCATCATCGTGTTTGGATGAATGTCCAACTATTATGTGGCTATCTTCAACCGAGACAATGTAGCATTGAACTAGGGTTGAAGGGCATCGAAGATAAAAAATTTAAAGTTTTTAACTTTTAATAACCAAAAAGGTTGGGGTTATTACTGTAGTAGCTGTGATTGTAATTTAAATTGTTAAATTTTCGGGTTAATTATGGTAAGTTTCATGCAATTTTTTATTTCCAAAAATATATCACGTGACTATATTTAGTGTTTAACACTGGTATTTCCAATAAATTGATGCTTATAAAATTATTGGGAAATTTGTTTACATTTTCTTTAATTTTGATCCGTTGATTACTATTGTGTAGAATTCCCGTCAACTGAATGCATTACTTTATGGATGTGGGACAATAAATAGTTAATCCACATTCATAGTAACAATGTTAGTTCATAAGGGATGTTATGATATTGTATCCCTATGCGCGAAGTTAGTGATGAGTTTACTGGTCATCTAGCCTTGGGAGGTGGGAAACTGACAGGTAAAGGTGCAATCATGGCCCTATGCTACACCCCATCACATGGCACTGGCAGATATCGATTTGACACAGTGTAGCAGCTGCGAAATGTCATTACCAGTGGAATATGAAACGTGGAGGGCAATGGACAATTTTATTATCCATGGTTAAAATAAGCTACTACTAACTTATGTACATGTGACACAATAAAATTTATGCGGTGACTACAAATTTACGCCAACATTATTAGGTATGGAATATAGTGCATGAGTTTATAATGACTATAAATATTGCTATTTAAATTCAATTGTAGTTCGATATTTGATTTTAAATCCAATATTAATATGGATACAGCAAGTCATTATGCCTTATAAATTTGTTACCGTTTTATAGGGCTGAAGTTGTACGATTGTTATATTTAATGAAAAAAATATACGTAACGAGATTGATGAACAGAAATTTAATTATAGTCCGATTACTGTGTGATTATATAGAATCGTATAAGTCATGAATATAAATTGTATTTCTGGATTTCCATTTACATAAATACAACAAAATGCATTGCCATGCTTTTATTCTTCTCTATTTTTATGGGATTGCTTATGCTCTTTCTGAGTTAGCTTTTAATTTGGACAATGCTAGGATTTTGAAGGAGGAAATCCCTTCCCCCATTATGGGTTCGGTTGATGCCACCTCTGCCTAAGTAAACAATATCCAAATTTCATTGTGCAATGAAAACAATAATGCGTTCATTAAACCAACCAATATATAGCAAAGATATGCCTAAATTAAACCAACGAAAACACATGGCACCATTCACATGAATTTGATTATAAGCAATAAAAAATTACGCAGACTTAGAGTCGTCCTCAAGTTTGTGATTTAACGTGATACACTCCAATTACTTCGTTTATTTGTATATATGCAAGTTAATTCATGTTATTATTTAATAGTAAGCCAAGAATGTATCATCTTGGAATCGTTAATTGTAATATATAAAATCAATTTTGTAACAGACTAATGCAGTATGGTCATTAAATTAATAAACTCCATGAAATTTATTAGGCATGTATCGTATGGGTTTTTCTATGTTTGATGGTAGTACAAGATAGGGTATAAATTAAACAATAAGGTAACTTAATGAGTGGCAACAAATTTCTACAAGAATTGCACGTGCTATTCATCCAAAGTCACCCGCCACTAACGAAATATATATATATATTGTAATCAACTACCCAGTTGGGAATGGATTACCTTGTAGTTAGTAGTAAAGTGTGTGCTCGTGTCAGATGCAATTTCAAGCCTTTTGCATGTGAAGAGGAATGACCATTCAACAATAGTCAAAAGCCATCATTGCAGTTCCTGAAAATGAAAGGTGGTCATATCATATGAGCATACCATTGTCAGTGTTGGTGTACGTGAGAAAAGAAAATGCTTTATAGCTGAAGAACATTTTTCATGGCTAATTGTCTTGCTGGAGAAGCCATAACACAATCAAGTCCGAATTGATGAAATGGCTTCGCATCACTGGGCAGCCAAGGAATTGGGCAAAGTTCCGGAGTAGCATTGCTAATTTTAGTCCATTACGAAATAAAAAAAAATGTAACTACATTTTTCTTCGTCTAATTGAAGCATACGTCTGAGTATTAACGCCTTAGGGGTGACAATTCCAATTAATTCGAATTAGCCTTTTCATTTAATTAATCCAAGCTGATTATGAGAAAATACAAAAAATTAATTTTTTTGTCAGGTGTACGCTCGCATTATTACCCGTTACGGCACTAATTTGTTTAGACCCATATATGACCATATACGTATGAAATTAGCATAGGAATATATGACGAAAAAATAAAAAAATTGTATCTTAACTATGTTAATTATATGTTTGTAATATGTCGTGCGATTCCATTTACGATTTAAAAAATGGGATAAAAAGATGCAACTTAATATATCCATTATTTGTGTTATATTAAAAGTCTAAGAAGTATGTAAACATTGACATTTTTACATAACTCATTGCGTTACGGAAAAAAATTAAAACATCCGTGTTAGTAATTTGGTAAATATTTTGTAAATGTCGTCTTTTTTGTAATGCGGTCAACCACAATCTACAATTACATGTTTAATTTTGTACACCTATTGTAAGTATTTGGTAAAGTGATAAATTTTTTTAACTAAAAAAGTGTAAGGTCATAAGTGAATTGTAACTTAACAGATTTAATTAGTTATATCATATAATAAATTATCTACATTTTCGCACGAACATGTATTTTTTAAACTCATCGCACATTTTTTATTCGAAACGTATGGTGTTCTTTTTTTCTTATCTAACCGCCTTAGGATTAACACTCGATTTCACCTTTTATTTTAAACAATAGATCAAGAAAGAAGCTATCTTCAAAATCTTATATCATAATCATACTCCCAATATAACATGGGAAATGTAACTATGACAAACGTCGACAAGAAACAAATAATATTGGAATATAATGTCGTTACGTGGTCAAGGGATCAACTTCTGAATTTGCCTCCTGCTACACATATTGAAGAAAATAAGCCCACTTGCAAGTCACAAAACTCTTGATATCCAACACAACTGCCGTTTAAGGACCGAAAGGTCGTACCTACAAATGAAAGAACCGTACAACTTCAAAACAATCATACTATAGGATAATTTTTTCCTACCACGATGCTAAACAAAAACAAGAACAGTTCGAATGATAAACAACTCACCCACCGAAATGGTAAAATGTCCAATGTTAACAGAAAAACCTCTGAATCATCTCCCTAGATAGTCTTCTTCACTTTGTATCTCAGACAAATCCTAAGCTGCTATTATACAGTAATTTAAATTTACAGTGGACGTAGATATGTTCATCTAGCTATAAGAATTCATTCATAATAATTGGAAATACAATAGAAAATATCAAACTTATGTACTAATTCTGTTATATAACACTCGACACATTTGTGGTTTGTATAAGTAACAACTGGTTTTTCCTCAAATTTTACATATAATCAATAATTACTACTTCAATTTAGTAATTTTGTTAGAGGACAAAAATATGAAATGTAGGTTAATATAGTCCAATTATGTAATAACTTATTGCAATTTACACAAATTTAATTTTTTTATTCTAAAGTGTGATATTGGTACATGCGATGACTAATATGAAACATATGTGGTAATAATTAATTTAAATTATTATAATAAAAAATTATAAATACTAAAACTACTTAGAATTTCACATCCTATTATGAATATGATGGAAGAAATACATAATATTTTGTTTCAATTAATATACTACAATAATGTGATTGTTCATATAAATAGCTAAATTTGCATTAAACTAGACAGAAAATGGTTAAGTGGAATTTAATATAGATTAATATGATGTTTGTTTAAGTTGTAATACAATACAGTACAATTCAATTTCGATTTAACGCAAATTAGGGGAAAAAACCTTTCAATTAAATAGTATTATGTAATGAAACAAAATACAGACATGCACAACAATTGCACTTGACTTCATCAATGCTAATGTAGGTCACACCACACTGTACAGAAGTGGTCTGGTGTAATTACACTTGTGCCCATAACTGTACACATGACATCAATTTCAAGGGTAAGTACATTGTAATTACCTAGGAGTTTGATTACTTGACTACACATGTTATTGCCAGATGCGGTAATATAAAGCCTACAAACCCTATTTATTTTTCCGAATGCAAAGCTCGAGGTCCATACACACTTTTCAGTGTTCCATTGAGAAATCTAGTGTTCGGTTATTTATCACTAGCATTTGGTAAATTATTTGGGCTTTAATTTTTCAATTTTTGATATAATTTTTGGAATCGTTGACTACTACAGAACATGTGGAAGGTTTGGAGTTTTTTGTTTTTCACCGCCTTTTATTCATTTCCTCCTTTGTTATCCGTCTGTAGTGGGAGATGAATAGTCCGATAACGTGGGCTTCTTGATTTTCAAGCGTTTTTTCCCATCTTTTATGTTATTAACTTGTGTTCCAAAGATATGTTATCTTCCATCTTACATATTTCCCTTCTATAACGGATACAAATCAGTGATCACCTCCTACCCACTTGATCATACCATTTTCCATTGATAAGATCTGGGACGAGGGACGCAAATTAAAATTTTTTTTTTATGTTTCTTCTCCATTTTTCATATGCAAGGATTGGGTTGCTGTAGTTTTGCTACTAGTGGGATGAACTCCAGATCTGCGACTTTCCCATGACATGGATTTGGGCACCCATGGCATTGACATATAATCTTCGTGATTTTGTTTTTGGTTATTAAATTTTTTTGGTGTATTTTTAAAATTTTCTATTTGAAAACATCGAAATAGTTGTTCTTTGCTTCATCTGGTGTGCGACAATGGTTCCGCTTTGATGACTTTGCTTCGTCTCGTGTGATTGAAAAATTTTGTTTTCATGTTAATTCCCACTTGCGAAGTTGAAGTTTTATGTCTCTTTGAGAGAGACAGATCCAAACGCCATGTTTTGTATTTCAAGGGTTGATTCCACGAGATTTGTTATATCAGTATAGTCATAGCTATCCAGATCTAAGCCAATTTCGAGTTGATCTATGGCAATACATCTGTGTTTTCAGTTGCATGACTCGCAAATGAAAATTTTTTTTTATTATATAAATGTTATATGGAGAACTACAGAACATATGGATGGTTTTGAGTTTTTTGCTTTTCACCGCCTTTTGTCCATTTCCTTCTTTGATATGTGTTCGTAGTGGGAGATGAACAGTCCGGTAATGTGGGCTTTTTTATTTTCTAGACGTTTTTCCCCATCTTTTATGTTATTAACTTGTGTTTTGAAATTTTTCTGTCTTCCATGTAACACATCTCCCTTCTGTACCGGATACAAATCAGCGATCACATACTACCCACTTGATCTTACCATTTTCCATCGATAAGATCTGGGATGAGGGATGCAAATTTAATTTTTTTTTTCTTTCCTCTCCATTTTCACATGCTCGGTTTGGCATTCAATAGATTTTCATAGTAGTGGGATGAAGTCTACGTCTTTCACATGACATTGTTTTGGGCACCCATTGCATAGACATATAATCTTTTTTATGTGTTTTGGTTATTCAGTTTTTTGGTGAATCTTGTATATTTTGTTTTTGAAAACATCCAAATACTTGTTCTTTGCTTAATCTGCTGTGCCACAATGGTTTCGCGTTGATAATTTTGCTTCGTCTCATGTGATTGAAAAATGCTATTTTCAGTTAAATGCCATGTGTGAAGTTGAAGTTTTATGTTTCATTGCGAGAGACAGATCCAAAACGACATGTGATGTATTTGAAGGGTTGATTCTGCCAGATTTGTTATATCAGTACAGTCACAGCTGTCCAGATCTAGGCTAATTTGGGGTTCATCTGTGGAATTACATTTGCGTTTTTAGTTGCATGACCCGCAAATGATTTTTTTTTTTGACTTGTATTGTGTAAATGTTATATGGACTACTGTCTTCATCTACTTTAGAAGAATTATGTTTTGTATGACCGTGTTTAATTATTTTTTTTATGGATTTATTCTATCAGAATCGAGGTCCATCAACAATGAATGGGAGGTCTAGCATAGTTGTGGTCACGAATGAGGCGATTGCGGAAGCTCGCTCGGTACTTTGCTATCCTGTACATGATGATTTATTCACACTGTTTACATATGAGTGATGCTTGTGAAATTAATTACCTTACCGCTCATGTTTGGATGCTTTCTACCTTGATGTGGCTGTAATGCTATATTACATAATATCAAATGGGCATATAAAAATGTGTGCGAGTGGTAATTTCAGTGCGCGTCTGTATCTGATCGAAGTTTTTTTTGTTTCTATAAGCCTACTGTAGTAATTGTAATTGATACTTTCGTAATGTCTCCCTTTTGCAGGAACTCATTCCCAGATTTTCGAGCCGTCATTATCGGGCTATTAATAGCAGAGTTCACATCATGGTTGGCAGAGAATTGTTCCTGGTGATTATGGAGAATGATGAGTATAAGATACTTGTCATTTCTACAAGACTATCTGAAATATTTGCCCGATACCTTGTTAGGTCTGATTATGAGATAATGGTCCAGTATCAGAATAGGAATACCTTGAATGCTGTGATTTCTGATAGGTATGGAAATTCGGTTCCTGAGCGTGGTAATCTGAATGTTGCCCCTCCACAACCAAATGGTCCTCATCCTAATGCAGATGACCCACCTGCTGGTGGCGTGGCCCCTATAATATGTGAACCTGTGATTGTTAATAATGGAACTGTTTCTACTCATGCGATTCCTGTGCCTCATGTGGCAGCTAACACTGAAACTGTTATTACTCATGCGAAGGTTGAGCCAATTACCACCCCCCAGCATGCTACTGTTGTTGAGACAACCATTTTTTTTAATTTCTGCCACACCTCCTACCACCGCCAAGAAATCCTACAATGCCAAAATAACCAAATCACCTACTTCTACTCTTGATTGCAAGGAGTCTCCGAGTAGCGGTAACAAAGCATAAAAAAGGTCAGCCCCTGTGAGAGATTTATTCTCGGCTAAAGGGAAAAATGTGAAGATCGCTTCGTGTTCTTCCACAAACGTGCGAACTAACCCTGTCCATCTGGTTAGAACTGCTTCGATCCCACTCGAAATGAAGAAAGTTGTCACTCAGAACATGCTGGAGTCATGGAGCATTGTAAGCATGAATTTTACTCAAATCATGTGATATTTATTTGTGATTCCGCATTTAGTTCAATAATTGTTATTCCGCCAATTATGTGCTGATTTTTTTTTTAATTTGCCTGTTGGTAGACCATTGACTGTGAATTTTACCGCCGCTATATGCGGGGCTGGAGTAAGGATCTGCAACTCATTTGCTTTGGCTATACCTTTCATGCGAAACTGTGGCACAACCGCTTTAATGCTTCGGGTTGTTTGACTGGTTTTCAAGACTTAGTCAACATCATGATGGTTGAGCCCCGTGATATGCTTTGTTTCAAGACCGGTGATGTTCCACAGACATTGCATGTTGACGTACTGTACGAGGGGATGTTTGAAGAATTGAAAGGTTGATCACTGCTATTGTGGTTCTGCAAGACTTCAGTTTTTTTGTTCTCTACTTTGCCATGCAACTTTAGCTGATTATGAACAATATTAATATTTTTTGCTATGTTTTGTAATTATGGTATTACATAGTTTATTAGGTCACCAAGAGAGCAAACTCAAACTAATATGTTTGCTTGAAGCTAATCTTTTTGTATGTGCACACAGTGTTACTCACTTCCAGCAATTAAGTTGATTGGCATTCAACCTAGGCTAATATCTAGCTGTCGTAAAGCTAGAAAATCTAGTCAACATTAGTTTGGGGATGATCTTTTAGTTATGGTTGGAAACTTCAATAGGAGTAGGTATGTTAATGTTAAATATATATGCATGGAAGTTTGACTACACATTATGAATGCAGAATCCACTTTGTAAAACTGGGAGTTTTGTTTTGCCATACTGATTGCGTAGCTGTGTGTCATTTAAGGTCGTTCATTGCATAGGAAAAGCGGAATGTGAATAAAGTTTTGCAATAAACTTTAAACTTGCGTGAATGACCCAATCCAGTCCCAAACACCTTTTCAGATTATTGAATACTTTATGTTATGGCGTAAGCAAATTTTATAGAGCGCCCACCCATAATCTCACAGTTTGCCCAATTGTATTACATATGATATGAAATAATTTATATTATAAAGTGAACCAACACAGCTTATGCGACGGAATTAGATAAATTGTTTATATTCATTTCGGTGTGTTTAGCCCACACATCAAATACAGCCCATCTTGGAAATATTATAACTATCTGCAAACTACCCAACTCAGGAACTCAGGCCCATTAAAACATTGCTATAATTGCATAACTAAGGCCCTGTGTCACCCAACCCAGGATTTGTGGACCCAACCCTAATCCATGCTAACATGACAATTTAAGTAACTAAATAGAACATGACAATAAAGCCCAGCAGAATTCATTCATGATATGTATAGTAATTTATGGTGGATCCTAATGTTTAAAATTCTATTACAACCTATAATAAGCAGCACACTTGAAGCATCTAGGTGAATGACATTGTTGCAAACAATACTGCATTGTAATATTGCACTCTGTATCATTTTTGAAGGCATTTCTGTTCGTTATCAAATTGCTATAGAGGCAGCATGCATAATTCCATTCAAATTGATTGTCGCTCGCTTGAATATGATAGGCGTGTTCACAGAAATTAATATTATCTTCTTCAATTCAAAACTCTTGCTTAGGAATTTTATATTATTCAATACATAATTGCACTTTTTCTTTTCATCTTCGCATCATCCACCACCTTCTACGCCAAAAATTAGATGTCTAACAGAGCAAAACAACATTAACACTTCACCACAACTTAATTAGAAATTAGATTGTCGGAGTTCCCCTTATCATATTGCATCTTCAGGCAGCATAAATCATAATGCAAATGCAAATGTGGGCCTACTTCAACTTCTTACTCAGTCTTATGCATTCAAGACTCGTGAAATGTTTGCAAAAGCGTTTAAGAGTCACGTACAAAATCAACGGTGTTTCAATTACAAAATTTCATCAAACGCCATCCATCATCTGCAACAAGTCAACCATACCAACACTTGACACCTGAGTCCTTGGTGTCTGTGTTAGCGTCTCATAATGTTAGGAATTTGAAACTTGTGATTGCATAAGTTGATATAAATTCCCGTCAACCGTTCCTTGAATGTCACTCTGCATTCAAACAAAATTGAATCATTACCAATTGATGAAATGGAACGATAACACAAAAATATCAAATCAACTAAATTCATAACAATCACACAGTGAATTCAAAAGCATCATTCTTTACCAAAACTGTAATAGGAAACTATTTTTCGTAATTATAAACAAATAGTGATTGCCAATAAAAAAATGCATTTCAAAGTTTCACAGTTACTCAAGCATGCGATCATTATGCCTCCAGGGTTGTAAATAATTTTTTCACAACACTCATACATTATAATATTAAATTATACAAATAAAAGTAAAATCACTTACGACTGCAATAACGGGTACATTACAATCGTCAGTAACTTCTTCTGTCCTTATCCTCCATTGCTTGTTTGGTGCAGACGTCTTCCTCCCTTCTTCTTCTTCAATTCCATTCTGCATCGCTTACGTTGAGATTTGGGTCTACCTCTACGCTTCGATATATTGGGATCTGCATAAATAATTGAATCCCCATGATCATTTACTCCTTCGTTTGGGCAATCAACTATGATGTTATTCATTAATCGGGTGTTCTCCCTCGTCGATGGATTTGCCTCCTCATCCCAATTTTCAACCTTCTGCACCATACTACGCACTTCGCTCAATACATAAGATATATTGAATCATTTCCACAAGCTGAGTCTACTATAATAGTAAATAAATCTTCTAATGCTTTCATCTTTTCTTCTTGTTTTGAGAATTGTATGCCATATATATTTGACTTTATTTTGCTGTGCCATCGTTTCACATCTTTTCTCCATCGATTAAGGATATATCTTTCTAGTAATTCCTCCACATCATGTTTAGCAATCACACACAACGCATGTGAGCATGATATACCCTTCGACTCAAATAATAAACAACTACACCTCACATCAATATTACTACTGTCATAGGTCACATCATAGCAGACACGCTTCCAATATCCCTTATCAATGTAAATCTTGCAATCAACAAAGTGTGCACAGGAGAATTAGATTTTACAAGACATGGGCAACAATATATCATCTTCCAAAATTCCTTCCGAACCTTCATATACATTCCATGGGTATAATACTCTTGGAACTGTTTCTCAATGGCATACTGACTGAAAACTGGAATGTTGGTGTTCATTGAATCAAAATCAACTTATGTCTCTTTCTCTATTTTATCAATCAAGGCCAATTCATATTGGTCAATAAACTGCTTCAATGTGCTCCTCGAATGTATTTACCCATCAAAATAAGAATTCATACTTTCACTTCTTTGAGTCGATGACATCCCACCCCAAAACTGTCTCCTTACATAAACAGAGACCCATTTCTCCTTCCCTTCATATAGATCGATAAGCCAAAAATGGTCAAATAGTTTAAAAGTTTCTAGCATTGATCCCCACCCTATCTCAAACTCATCAATCGAACAACTATCATAAACCAATTGCATGAAATAATCTTTAATGTCACCATATTGTTTGAATTTCTTAAATTTTTCTAGAAATTTGGACATAATATGCCACAGGCACCACCTATGCCTAGCATTAGGAAAAACAATGCTAATTGCCTTCACAATACTTGGACATTGATAGGTGATAATGGTAGGTAGAGGAACATCTCTCATGCATTGCAACCACTGCCTAAAAACCCATACAAAACTTAAAACTTTCTCATTACATATCAATGCACATCCTAACAAAATTAACTGCCCGTGATGGTTGATATCAACAAATGGTGCAAATGGCATTTCATACTTATTCACTAAATAAGTAGTGTCCAAAGAGATGGCATCCCCAAATTCTTCATATGCAGCTTGTCAATGTGCATCTGCCCAAAATATATTTTTCATTTGACCATCCTTATCTGCTGCAATCTCATAGACAAATTTTTTGTCCCTAATTTGCATTCGTTTGAATAGTTGATGTACTGATTCAGCATTACCCTTTTGTAGATTCAACTTTCGCACCTTGTCTAAGTGGTTTCGACAATCTCGCTCGGTGCATTTCATCAGCTCATATCCTCCTGCCTCTGCAACAATAGTTTGAAAAGTCTTACATGGTCGAATGTCAGAATTGTCATTCACCTCTAACCTCCTTTTCACGTGAGGCAGTACTTCTGGATGTTGGTGCATAAACCTAGATTTACTAGGGGTCATTTCATGATTATGCTCCATTATGACTTTATTGATTCTCCACTTTCCATCGCTTTGTGCAGATGCACAAACTCTTGCTTTACAACCGGTTCTTCTAGATGGCCTTTCCCTTACTTCGGACCTGCTATTACTCCTAGCTTTTCGTCCATAGAGGCACGCAATGGTGTAGAATTGTTGAACACCATTAGCATCTTTTTACTGGATACCTTGTTCACACTAAACCCCTTGCTCTTTGCATATAGTTGGTAGAAATCACACAGCTCATCCAATGAGGGGAAAGACATCCCAACCTTTGGTTCATTTTCCACTTTACCAATGCTATTAAGACTATTGTCCGGGCTCTAAATTTCGGTATTTCTTCTTTCATCCCCACTACCAATCACATCTTTTACTATGCTAAATTCATCCATCTCCAATCTGTTATTTATGCAAAATGTTACCTCACTATCCACAATGGCCTACGTAAAATTGTCAAAACCTAAACTTTTCAGTCTTTAATTTGTTACACACATCGCAACGTATCAATTCTATAATGTAATAGTATCAATGTTCCCTAACTCATTCTAATACAAAGCCACTCATTCGTTTAAATAGCATGCATTCCATTTGTAGTATACATATAGCTATATAAAACTGTTAAGTAAGGTCAACCAAAACCATTAAACATGTCGACGCTCAACAACCATTCAAGCGCTTTCTTTCTGTCTTAAAAGACACTTAATTGCACTACATTGTCTTCTACTGACATTGTTAAAAACCATAGCATGCATGCTTATGAGTTACAAATCAAATATTGAATCATATTAACTCATTTTAGAACAACAGTCACCAATCACATTCTACACACACTTTCACATTAATTGGTTTTTTACATATTAATACAATCGATTCTATAGAAATACCTACAAACGAGTTCTCCTTTCTCTTTCGCCACAATGGATTGCTTGCTTATCTTTCCCCAACTAAATGCATAATCAAAACACACAATAACAACTTTCGCTTTGCATCCACTTCTCTGTTTATTCATTTTCAGTTCCAGGATAGCCTTACCATTTTTTGCATCTTCCACATTCATGCTTCTATCGTCCATTCACAGAGACTTTATGTCTAATTCTTCCCCAATTATCGACTGCATTTTCTTTCGCTTCCTACTGTTCTATGAAAATTTCTTTTTTTTTTTTACAAGAGTTCTGTGAAAGTTTCTTTCATCGTTGGAAAAAGACAGATCTTGTGGCGCACTCTTTCCTTTTTACAATTGTAATTACTAAATTCCCTCTTTATCCCTGCCTACCAATCAACTTATTACATATACTACCCTCCTACTAATACATCAACTTGTAACTACATTTTCTGCAACCTGGCCCGTTATAGCATTTTAATATTACCCGTGTACTGGAACAGTTCGTTCCACCTATCACTGCTCTTAAAATTAAAACATCAATAATCAGATTTCTCAATATATGTCATACCATGTATTCATTACTTATAATCTGTATTTTCTCTTAAACATGCTACATAAATTAAAAACCAACATTTACATAACATGCCATAAATTTCATTCATTACCATATTATCTTGTTCTTATTATTAAAGACATATAATAAACCAAAATCACATAACATAAACTTAGTAACTTAATTTTTCTTATTATATACTTTTTCTTAAGGGGCTCGTATATACTTAGAAGAAAATGAATTAGATAAGGTTTTATAAACTTATACATAATGGCCTTAGGTCGCCAACCATATCATAAAGGCATCCAAGCCTGCTTATACATATTGGCCTTATGTCACGACCTAAAATCATGGGTTGGACCAGCATTAAGACCTGGGTAAGCTTAAGGCCCTCGAGGCTCGTAGTAAGCCTGATTTGTAAAATTCCTATATGAGTCTACCTGTCCTTTAATAATAATGAGCCCATATTAATGTACTTGTGTGGGTCCAGTATCCATATTGTCTCGGCCCAATAGTAAATATCTCATTTAATCACATATGATCGAGCCAATAAATCTCAAACATATCATAGTTATTAGCCACATGAACATAGGACAACTAAGATTTTATGTAATAGCTCACTTATAATATATATAGTTAAAATATACATCTTTCGACTGCGGAGTTCAGTAGGTCCAAAAACAGAGAAACTTTTCAAAGTAGCAGTACTTTAATTAATTAACTGTGTAAGTTTAAAATATACTTTTGAAGCCTTGTGGAGGAGATTATAGAGCTTTGACTCTCCTTATGAGGATCTCTTACTTCTTGAAAATTTTTGTGGGATGGGATGAGTTTCACAAACTCAGTGAATAATAATAAATAATGCATGATCAGGCAAACACGTAAAATGCATCTCTAATCACAAAATTTATCACACTGTCAGTCATGCATATGTCACAGTATCAGCATCCACAATTATTCCATCTTCAATTAGTCAATCACGTGAAAATTAGTCTGTGGCGTCACCAAAACCCTTAATGAGCTGTCCTCTCACATGATTCATCTTCTCATATGTGCACTAGGGAGCCGATCCCCCATACCTCGCCGACTGGTCCAACTCTCGCTTGACCAGTGCTTTCATATTATATATTTTTTTATTTTTCCATGTTCACTTTTCTTCTCATACAACCAGGAGATCATCTTATGGTATCATATCATTATATATCATCAGACGCACACAGGAGCACTGATTTTTCTCATACATGATCAACAATACCCAAACCGCTTTCACAAACTCACGATAACCCACTTCATTCTAATTCCAGTCAATCAAGGAAATTCACAGCACATCACATTTCATCAATAATTCATTGATTCTAACAATCTTAAAATATATTCACATTTCTATTTGCAAATTAACTAACAATAATTCTTTAATAACATATTTTCTTCCTATTTGATATTCGACTTTAATGCATTAATTTAAATCAAAATACTAACAATTTCACCATTAAATCCACATCGTATTATTAATCAATCTATGAAAATACTTTTTATGTTTATGTTCTAATATCTAATATCAATTTATTTAATTAAAACTAATTGATAACTAAACTATTTTTATTAATCAAATTCTTTCTACCTAAACTAATATCCAATATCTTAACAAAATTATTTCTCAATCTCAACAACTCAACTAATTAAATCTCTAAATTTAATTATAAAATTTTTGTCATAAACTTTATTTCAACCTACAACTCATTTTTTAATTAATCAACTACTAACCAAATATATACTACTCAATACCATAATTTATAATCAATTTCAATAATAAACTAATTTTTCACACAATTAAAATTAAGAAAATTAACTAAAAATTCTAGGGATATTTTCAATACCCTCAATCACACAAAATAATCCCAAAATTTACATATCGAAGCTTGAATCACGAGATCGGTGGATGAGACTGAGGGAAACAGTGGCTGGTGGCCTAAGGCGGCGCGAAGGAGGAATGGCGGCACTGCTGAGCTTGTTGGAGCCTGCGGTGGCCGATAGTGGCGCTTTTGCTGGTGGCGTGTGGTGCAACACGGGGGAGCAGTGTTACTGCTGGTGGTCGGCACGAGACAACGTGATGCAGAGGAGGAAGAAGCAGTGACTAGCCTGTTGTGCTTGTTGTCATTGCGCGGAGGAGCTGTTGGTGGTGGCGGTGCTGCTACTGCCAACGCAGTGAGAGAGAGGCGGTGAGGAGAGAGAGAATGGAAAAAGAATAAGAAGAAGATGGAGAAAGAAAGAGTGGTAACGCAAAGAAGAAGGGGAAGGAAAGAAAAAGGAAAACAAATGCACATTTAAATTTCCAAAATGTGCTGAACCATTCCAGTTCGATTCAAATCGATTTGGTCCGATTCAATAATTCGACTTGGTTTTCAATCAATTTTTGACAAACCAAATGGATTTACGGTGCTGATTAAATATTACATAGCTTAAATTTAGTGGCTAAAATTTTAGAATTAAAATTTAAATGAATATTTTCTAAAATTTAAATTTTCGGATATTTCACCTTAGTTCGCTAACCATATCATAAAGACATTATAGTCTACTTACATATAATGAGCATGTCTGTCCAAACATAAGGCATCCAGAGCCTAGCATATGATCATAACTTATAACATATCATAATGGTATCAAGACGAGTATGCTCATCTTACATAATAATCAAATCATACTACAGATTCACACTAAATATATTAGAACCCAAAACACATCTTTCTTTCTTTCTTAATTCATAAAATTCATCATAAAACTTATTTCCTCTTAATATACTTAATAACATAACAAATGCTTAGTTTAGAATTTAACTAAACCATTATAATTCCATATCCATAAATCATATATTATACTCATAAACATACTTATTTCTTATAATTTATACATAATTGCATGGTCTTACATTAACTTCACAAGAATATTTTATTTCATAAACTATTCTACCATAACATCAAAATTCATATAAATTAATTAAATTTCAAAATCATAGCATACTTTCTCATAGTCATTCATAATTCACTTATATATGAAACTTTAGCAACATTTCCTCTAATAAATTTAATTCTCACTTTCAAAATTTGCACAATAAAATAATATAACACAGCCCAATTCGCGGGTAATCAAAGCACTAATTTTTCCATCCTCCATTTATCCAAATTTCAATTCACATTAATTTTTAATTAAAATTCAAATCATGTCAATTTGCTCAACTCACAAAAATGACAATAATTCAAAACTATTTCAACTCAAATTAGTATTTCTTAACTCAGTTTAAATGGCAATTCATATATATTTATTAAATTTCCATTCTATTTACTTAACTAATTTCAATTTCTTAATTTCACAACTTCATTCAATCAAGAATACAATTAATTCATAAAAAATCTCAATCATTTAACTAAGCATTTTTTTAAAATTAATGCATAAAATAAGCACTAACCTTCAAACGCAAAATCTAATTATACGGTTGCACTCATCGTGTTGAGGAGAGCATTCTGCCTCCCAATGCCTCGTCGGAGCCTCGCTGGCGTTGCCGCTGCCGTTGAAACCGCTATAAACGATGGCCGAAAAATTAAAGTCACTGATTATTATGAACCTTACATTAAAACGTTCGGATTTTCACATATAACTCAATTGCCAAATCAATTTTTACAAATTAAATCATTATGAAATAAAATCCCAATTTTAACCCAAGTTTTCTAATATTTGATCAAAGGCTGAATCTGTCAAAATCGATCGAATTGAAGGTTATAAAAGTTGATTATAGATTGACCTGAGCTAGAGGAACCCGCTAGCAACGCACGAGCTCGTTGGAAAATCGAAGAGATAGAATTACCATGAAGACAGTCGTGTCGCAGGGAAACGAGGAGTTGCCTTATGCGAAAGGAGCTTCGATTGACCGAAGAGGAAGCTGGAGTCGAGGTCGCTGACATCCAAGGAGTCAGCGCCGCTCGTCTCGTCGGGGTGGGTGGCCGAAAAAGGGTGGGTAGAGGGAGGAGGCATTAGATTAGGGAGAGAGATTGTGAGAGGAGAGAGAAATTTCCTTTTTTTATCATTCCTTCCCCTTTATCATCATCATATCATCATCATTATTATTATTTTTTCTTGAAATTATTGTCTCGTATACTTATTTTCAAACTCTTATTTTAACCAATATAAAAATACTATTATAAATCATAAATTGTGCATTTTAAATAAATACACACTTTAGTAAATAACAATAACATTGGTATCAAATTAGATGTATTTATATTTTATATAATAAAATGATATTAATTATAATAACACAAATTAACCAAATTTAATTATTCCATAAATTAGGAAGGTAAAAACACATTAAAATTATCAAAAACCAGATTAAAAAATTACTTTATAAATCCTTTTGAGTTTTTAAAAAATTGGGGTGTTACGTGAGTACACTAATTTGATTATGAAATAAAAAATTAAATATTCTATTAAATAATTAATTATAATCTCTTCTTAATTAATTTTATTGTAGTTATCAAACAAATATGGATGGAAAAATAGATTTATTTTTATTATTAAATCTGAAAAGGTTTTTAATTGTGCCAAGAGTTGAGTTAAAAGAAATCATTTATCAAACATTTCAAGTAAGTATTTTCGATGAAATTAATTAAATTTATGTAGCTTATAGATTTAGTTAAAGTTTTTTAATATTAGCATTTAATGACGATAATATTCACTTAATATATAGGGACGTGAAGGATTTTTTGAAGGAGAAATAATAGATATTAAAAATAGAAACTTTCTTTAGTATCAATCTTGCAATTTAAAATTCTAAAAAAAGAAAAAAATCTTCTTATTTCTTTTTCTATTTTATGTACATTTTATATAAAATGTATATTATATATAATATACATTTTATATAAAAATTTTATAAATATAAAAATAAAATAGAAAATGTAAACATAATGCAATAAAAAAGTTTATCCTAAGAGTGACGAGGAAATATGATGTTACACTTGTAGTGATATTGAAGATATTCAAATTGCCAACAAATAAGAATGATATTTATTTCAAATATTTTATACAATATCAGTGATTGATTGTTGAAATATTTTTAATTAGATATATAATATCTATGAAGAGTTTTATAATATCTTTAAAATTATTTTATAGATATAATGTCAATTTCAATATAGTCAATACAAATAAAAGAATTACAGCTAACATATTTAATGAAGCAAAAATATTAACTAAATGTAGAGTTGATAAATTCATTAAGACATTGAGTAAAATATACATAAATAATCTCTTTGATTTACTATAAAACTTAATTTTTTAGAATAAATCTTATATTTTTAAACAATTAAAATATATTCATATTAATTATTTTAACAAGAACCCAAAGAAAAAAATGAATATTATAGGAGATTGATTAGGTGTATCGATAAAATATAAATTCTTTTTCAAATTAAAAAAAAAATTCTTCCGTAACCAAGCGAGAAAAAAGTTTCAAAGAAAAAATAATAAGAATACAAAAAAAATATGGATCGTGCCGGTAGTGCCAAAAGCTACAAGACAAGAAACAGTAAGCATGGCCCTTGTGAAGTCATATCTTTGGAGAGTAATGGAAGTTCTACGGTTGACAACAAATATGAGAGCAAGGACAGATATATATTTTAGAGGATTCTTGCTTCAAGTTGGTGACGGTGACGGAGAAGAGCAGACAAACAATAAGGGAAACATAACGATACTAGAAGCGATGATAGTAAAGCACGATAATAATGAAGCCAGCGAGAGATCATTAATTGATGAAATATTTCCAGCGCTTGAAGAAAATGCAAACTCTGGCAAGTATATGACAAGTTGTGCAATATTAGCAACAAAAAATGAATATATCGATTACCTGAATCAGAAGATGATAGAATTGTTCTTGGTCAAAGCAAGATCTACAACAATTTCGATGAAGTAGTAGATGACCCAGCAACTACTACCAAGAGAAATTTTTCAACACTCTGCTGTCAAACGAATTGCCTTCGCACATGCTAGAATTGAAAATCAATTGTCTGATAATACTTTTGAGAAATTTAGATATCTCGAATGGCCTGTGTAGCGAAATCAGAATGGTGTTTAGAAATTTTTTAGCCAATGTAAAAATATGACTTTAAACATTTATTTATGTTAAAAATAATGATATAAATTATTTATTATAAATATTAGTTATAATTTTTTTATATTTTATTTATTAAATATTTAATTTTTTAGGATATAAATAAGAAAGAAAGAAAATATGTTCTTTTTTTAATATTTTTTTCTTTATGTTTGTATGATTTGATTGGATATATATTTTTTAAAATAAACTTTTAAATAAAATATATATAATTTTTTATTTAGGAGAGATAAAAAAGAAGAAAAAAAGTATATTATTTTTATTAATATTTTTATATTTATAAGATTTGATTGGATATATATTTTAAAAAATAAATTTTTAAATAGAATCTATATAATAAAATTGGAGATTATAAAAAATAGAATATTTTAATTTAAAAAATATAGATATAATATTTTATTGATGTATTTATATATTTATATACATTGAAACATTTTTTTTTGTTAGGTGAGTTGTGAAAGAATTTTATTTTTAATAATATTTTTTATTTTCTTTTTCGTTACTAAATAATTTGTCATTACTATCATTTTAATTTAGTAAGAGATTTATATCTGCTTACGATAAATATATGGTCTACTAATGATTAAATATTTTTAATATTCTTGATATTTTTCTCTTTTATATCCTAAAATTGTTTGATTTAAAAGAAAATATTATTTAGAAAATTGAAAAAAATTAGAATTATATGTTCTATTTAGGTTACTTTTGAGGATTTTAAGAATTTGTGTGCGTATATTTTCACTAGGTAAATAATATTGCTACTATAATCAAAGTGATTTATATTATTAATTTAAATCATCCTCTCATTTTTTTTCTTTATTTAACAGTAAATTTATTATTATTTGTCATTATAGTTATATATATTTAGAGTTAAGGGTAAATATATAACTTTATTTTCTTTTTGGCCATCTATTAGAATTTTAAGAATTTATATTTATAAATTAGAGACTAAAATATTATATTTAAAAAATGGATTGAATTTTATTTTGAAACAATTTGATTATATAAAAATAAAATTAAGTACATAAAAGGTATTATAGCAAAAAATTTATACGTTAAAGTGCAATATAAATTAACCATTTATATATATTTTAATATAAATAAGATTTATATTTTAATATTATTTAGATAAAAAATTGAATATTTAAAAGCATAGTCAACTACATGTCATAAAAAAAATTAGTAAAATAAAATGAAATAAAAGAAAATGAAAAGAGTGTACATAACGCGCTAAGTATGAGAGCGGGCAATAAAAATATAAAATGGTAAACCATGGTTAGGACTCAAGTAATAGTGAATCTGGTGTGTTTGGGGTTTTGACTACTCTCTTTCTTTTTCTCTCTGCTGGCTTTTGACAGTGCCAGAGAGGGAGGCTGACGCAGCTAAGCTTTAGACTCTTTCTCCTGCGCCTCCTCAACAATCTCTTTCTAAAGTTGCAGTGTTTGTTTATCCATACTCTGATCTCTCTCGCTACCTGTATATTTGTCTGTCCTTATTAGAAACAAACACGAACTGGAATCTCCTTTATCTTCTTCAGATCTCTTTCTCTTGCCGGTAAGTTTTATCCTTCGATTTTGTACTGTTTTGTTTGGAAATATATTCTAATTTGATATGCTTTTGAATCTGTTTGTGTTTTTCTCTTGTACTAATTGATCCTTGGTTTTGTGGGTTCTCCTTGTTTATATCAGTTTCTTGTTTAAATTTTTCTCCATGCGTTTTCGCCTCAAAGTTCAGTTGATTCTGCTCAAATTTTGAACTAGGTCTTTTTTTTTTGTCGAACTTTGATGTACTTGCTCTTTTTATTTTTATTTTTATTTGGTTCTGTTATGTTGCTCTGTTTGATTTACAAGTGCCAATTTATGTTTTTAGCCTTTTTTGCTGATTTACAGTGCTCTTGCCTTGGTGTTAATGGATTGGAGCTCTAGTGGAGATCAAAATTGGTATTGTGGTAATTTTGATGTGACGAAGGACTACATATTTGGCTTCAAAGTGGTATAGATAAATCCTGTGGCATATTTGTAAAGCGTGATTTTAGGTTGCCGCTAAACTGTATTGTTCTTGAGCTGCTCAAAGAATTTTTGATGCAAGGATTTTCGTAATTCTTGTAGATAAACAGACTTATTGGTTTTTGCATGGAAATTTGCGGCAACAATTGAAATATATACTTCAAGGTGATCATTATAATGGGGGGGCTTTGCTCGAGGAGTTCTAATGTAGATAATGCTCCCGGTGGAGGCTTTCCGCATGTGAATGGTCATTATGCCTCTGGTTTGGTTTATCAGTCTCGGGAACTAAAAATAAGTACCAATACTGCTCCATCTTCGGTGGTGGAGAATATGGAAAATAAGCCCATAAGAGAACCCTTTTCATTTCCGGAGGTAAATGTGGTTCCATATGGGATGAACCCGGATGAAATTGATGATGGTATTCCTCGCTTGTCAAGGGCTCTATCAAATAAATCTAGATCAACCAAGTCTAAGCAAGCAGCTGTTGCGAAGGTGCGTGTCTTTATATTCATATATACCTGTTGTTTCTTCCAACTTTCTTCTCTTTTTTTTTCTTTGGTTTTTAAATTACCTTTGTTACATTTTAACCAAGAGTTTCTTATCCTAGTATAAGTATAAAGGTGTTTACTTGATGTGCATGTCTAGTAGCTATTCTTTTTATCCTGCAGCATTCTAAGCAGAAACATTACTGCTCAAATTCCTAAGTGCTGTATCCATTTGAATGGAATATGTTAAGTGGTCAGTAGCTTAAATTGGTATTAGAACAATAACAACTAAGCCTTAATCCCAAGCTAGTTGGAGTTGGCTACATGAATCCATTTCTTCCATTCTGCTTAGTTTTACGTTAGTTCTTTAAAATAGACCTTGCCTATCTAGATCTTTCTTAACTACGTCTCATGTCATCTTAGGTCTTCCTCTCCCTTCTTAGTCTTGTCTCCCTTCTTAGTGTTGAATGGCTGGTTGATGGGGAAAACTCTGTTGTATCTCAGTATAGATATGTAGGCCTGCAATAATGGGGTGGGTTTTATGCCAATGGTATCTAAGGTAATGTAGATGCTCTTTTTTAGAAAAAGGGTAAGAAATATGCACTTGCAGATAGGAGAAAAAGAGACTAGAGAAGCATTCATACCTTTACAACTGGAAGCAAATTCCCAATGTTCGATGTTCAAACTCTAGGAAAAGAATCAGTAGATTTTATTATTATTAATGCATGCATTAGACTTTTAATTGCCTTAGTATTTTTATTGGAATCATAAGTAGGAATATTCCTAAACAAATTTGGATTTAAGAAATAAACATGAGACTCTCAAAAAAACTTTTAGAAGATATCAAATATAGCCCGTTAATTGAAGGAACTACAAAATATATATCTTACCTTCCTCAAAGAGACCAAACTCTTCATTAGTAGTTCCCAAATTAAAAATTACTTTAAACTTAAGGTTTCCTTTGCTACTGGATTAAAAAGTTGGAGGTGAGATGCTATTGATTGTCATCTAATAGGTGTAAGTACTGTAGTGTATAGATTATTCATTTATTATTTTTTCAAGCAAAAAAAGAGAAGGGGGGAGGTGAGGGGGGGGTTGGGGGTAGAGGATGTTGGTCTAAATTAATGGTGGTTGATGTAACAAATGAACAAGGAATACTTTTTAAAAAGATGATTAACTATGGGAGTGGTGGTGGTTCTTGTGACAATTGGCAGTAGCTAGGCATGACCATGATTCTGGAATTGCGGTTTTGGTTTCGAAACTGTCGATTCCAATTATAAAAAAGGTGGAACCAAAAGCAAACTGCTTTTAGACAGTTTCTAAGACAGTTATGGAACCGCTGGTTTGGGTTTGAAATCAAAATTAGATAATTTATTTCAAGCTTTTTAGGGTTCTTTTTATATTTGTAGATTGAATAAATAATAATAAGTATTACTATTGAAAATGCTAAACCAATTTGATAAAAATTATTAAAATTTATTTTTAAAAAATATGATAAAAAAATATGTTGGGGGTTTTAAACCGGAACCACCGGGTTTTAAACCAAGTTTTGGTTCGAACTTCAAAAAATGAAGAATTGGAACCGAACCTTTAAGTATATAGTTTCGATTATGGTTTGTAACAGGAACTATTGACCACGGTTTAGTGTTGGTTTTGACCGGTTCAGTTCCGGTTTGAAACCGAATCGTGGATCCCTAGTGGTAGCACTAGCCTAAGGATAGTGGTGATGGGGATGGCAACTGTTAAAAATGGATAGTGGCAACAATCTACAGTAGGCAGCAGCAGCAGTGACTGAAAATCCTGAAGGGGATCTTATGTTGGTATTAGCAGTGACCTAAGGAGGGTGGTGCTAGCAATCAGCAAGCTGGCTAATATTAGTGGTGGGCACATCTGGGTGGTGGAGGGACGGGGCTGGATAGCGAGAGAAATAAAACAATTCTTCTTTTTTACCATTTGATAAACTCTAGTTACCCTAGTCTACAATGAGATAAAATTTCACCCCTTTCTATGAAGTTTTCTCTTGTATTTCATTAAAATTTGACTATCATCTCTTTTGCACCAATATCTGATGCAGGACTGCTTGCGGAAACTTTAAGTTTTTGGAGATGATGACTAGTGTTTGTAGAAATCAAGAATTAGGGCTTGAAAATCAATTTCACAGATCTAAATTCCTTTAGAAATTAAAGGATAAATTAAGCAAGCAAAACTACCACAATCAGACTAATAGGATCAGGACTCACTCCTACCAAGAAAAAATCACCCTTTCTAGGGTTAGAATTGCATTATAACTGAAAGATAAAAGCATAATCTGCTGTAATCTTATTGACTAAAGACTTGATTAAAAAGCATTACAAGTATGCCTACTCCTTAACCTTTACTTAATAGGACGTCAAGACCAGTCATCCTTCAAGGATTTTGACTTCTAAAATAAACTAAAAAGGAATACCCTTATCCTAAACCAAAAAGGATTCTGTATTGACTTAGAATGAATATAAATTATTCCTCAATTAAAGAATAAATTATTCCTCAATTAAAGAGGGAAAGGATTCCAGAAAAGCTGAAATTACAGAATTTTCCCTCAGGCTTCACTAGCAACTTAGTTACTAAAATAAACATAGAAATGTAACTCTAAAAGGATAAGATATGTTCTATAATATCTAAATTAAATCCTAGATAAAATCTAGATCAAAATCCTAAAATTCTTGATCTTTTGACTTTGAATTTTCTTAATTTCCTTTTCCGCATCAAAATCTTGAATCTTTTACCCACTTTCATTTCCTTCGTCCTTTTACCTCTTTGTAAACTACGCACTAAATTACATATGACTTGACTTATCAAATAATTGACAGTTATTTTAGGTCTCTGCTTGTTACAAATGTTTTAACAGTGAGCAATATCTTTTTCCCTTTGATTAACCATATTATCTTTTAATTAGGTATTGCATTGAGAGGGCTGGCAATTATATGTACATGGTGTATGTCATTTCAAATATGAAAAGAAGGGGGAGTTGATCTAGTTGAATAGTTAATTGTTTGTCATCCACACAATTGTATGTTATAATGAAAAGGTGTTTTGGGCTTCTTTATTCTTTAAGTAGTCAAGGAAACTAATTAGTGGACTTAGAGATTGATTGCTTTTTCTTTCTTAGGTGTTCCAAGTACAAGGTTATGCTGTTTGTTTTTATTTTAATTTTTTGGTAAAATTTTATTGTTCACTATAACTTACACAAGAACTATTCGGCAGCTTTTTTTTTCTTTCTTTTGGTCTTGAGTTTTAACCGAATCATTTCTCATACAAAACTGTTGCTCAAATGATTGTGTTAGAATAAATCATCGGGGAACAGAGTTATTTAATCCATCTTTTCAAATATCAAATTCTACCACAACCTTCATTAAACAAATAAATCCTTGATTAAGTTACAAGGCTGTGTGAATAGATATGGTATCCAGATCCATTGGGAGCATTTCTTAAATGACTAAGATATGAACAGATGGTTATGATCGAAATTCCTCAAAGTCTGTTCTTCAAATTTATTATTCCCTTAATAAACTGGAAAAGAGCAGGTTGCGCTGCTTTTTAATTTGTTGGCCTTAACATCCTTGCAGTGTGAACCTGACACATCCGAGTTCAAATAACAATTTTTAAATCACCTTGCTGCCCTGTAAGGGACATTGACGGTGTGATTGGAATGGTAGCTGCTGCAGTTTTTTCACTAGGTTACTTAGTGCATGGATTTTGCGCTGGTATATTGACTGAATACAGGAACATAAAACAAGTGTGTAAAGATTTGATACTTTAGTGCGTATAGGCTTCTTTTGGATTTCTGGATTGGGAAATGGGAACAAAGAACAACTATCTGGATTGCATATTTTAGGAAACCTATGCAAAATAATATCATATATTGGATTGTAATAAGAATGAATACAAAATTTATTAATCTTTTGGGCATAATAACTTTATTTCAATTGAAAATGATATTTTAACTACTTCAATGCTATCAAAATATCTAAAATCCCACAATTACCAGCACGATTATAACTTTCAGATTTATGTAACCTCTTTCCATCTTTGTTTGCACTTTGGAAGCTGTTTCTGAGTTCCAAATTGCTACTGAGCCAAAATCTGGATCACGAGACCCAGAACTCAAATCCATAGAGGTGCAGCAATTTATGGTGACATTGGTTTATCATGAAGCATGGTGATTGAGGTGATATAATGATTCTTGTGGTCATATTATTTAATTGAACCAATTTGCTACTCTGCCTTTACAGGTGTCGGAAATGAGCTCACTTTTGGGCAGAGCTGGTACTGTTGGGCTTGGAAAGGCAGTAGAAGTGTTGGACACGCTTGGTAGTAGCATGACAAATCTGAATCTCAACAGTGGTTTTACCTCGGGAGTAACAACAAAAGGAAATAAAATTTCAATTTTGGCTTTTGAAGTTGCTAATACAATTGTTAAGGGAGCCAATTTGATGCAATCCCTTTCAAAAGAAAACATTAAGCATTTAAAAGAGGTGGTGCTTCCTTCAGAAGGAGTGCAAAATTTAATATCAAGGGATATGGATGAACTCTTGAGAATTGCAGCAGCTGATAAGAGGTATACTAATTATGAAGATGTTTTTCTCATGTTGTAATTTCTGCATCTTGTTCATAGTAAACATGAAATATTAATCAATCTTGATCTAACTGGCAGAGAAGAACTGAAAGTTTTTTCTGGAGAAATGGTGCGTTTTGGAAATCGCTGCAAAGATCCTCAGTGGCACAACTTGGACCGTTACTTCGAAAAGTAATTCTCATGCCATCTATTTTCTGCATCTTATCCCTCACATTTTCAACTAAGGTTCTCATTTTTCATCTTTGTTTTTATTTGTTCATTTTAGGTTGGGTTCAGAATTCACACCTGAAAAGCAATTGAAAGAAGAAGCAGAGACAGTGATGCATCAATTGATGACTCTGGTTCAATATACAGCTGTGAGTATCTGTTGTTGCTATTATACAGAGATATATATTATGATGTCTTATGGTGAAAAATAGAGAATTGTTTAACAGTATGCGCGTTTCTTTGAGGGAAGGCTGAAAAGTGTTGGATGTAGCATGTCTATAGTTATTTAAGGGAATTTTGGCCTTGTATTTTCACTTCTATTTTATGTTCCATTTTAGAGGGGGCTTTGGATTATAGTAACGTTGTTGTGCTATGACAAGGAAGCCGTGGGTTTAAACTATAGAAAACTGAAGGCTGCATATGTTTGACTTTGATACTTTTTAACATAGCAAGCCTCATCTGCTAGGGAACTCCTTATTCTCTTTCCCATGGTTTGGCTATGTCCTATATTCTGTGCAGAGCAGTGTGAAATGCGATCCACAGACACATGCACATATGTTTGCATGTCAATCCACATCCGAAAACACCAGCCAAAAGAGACTTTTAACTTTTGGAGGCTAGCAAAGAGGCTTGAGTAGTTGATTCCAAGGTGTATCCTTACTAATGGATTTAAAGTGCATTTGCAAAATTGCAGTATTGGTTGCTGTTGTAGTATATTCATGGTCAAATACAAACATTACTAATATTAGCCACTATCCAAAGTGCTTGTGGCTGCTGAAACTGTTGGTAAATTTAGCTTTGACGCTTCGTACCACTTGGTGAGAAGCATATATTGGTAGAACAAAATATTATCATGTTTCAAATGCATTGCAGTATCTTTGAACTGATTATCTGAACTGTAACTGTTTCCTGGCGTTGGGAGTCATTTCTGTGTGTGCGCCTAGTACTTTATTTAATTTATGCTATCAGGAATGAAAACATTAGTGCCCTCATTTTATGTTGTCAGTTCTAATGATGTATGAGGTGAGATCTTGCCATCTCTGTTAAGTTTTCTTCAAGTGCATGTGATTTTTTCTTTTGGATTGCACCTTTGTTTTGGCATACTGCATACAGGGGTCCCAACTCATGATGTGGTTTGAGTCTGTGGTAACATATGGTTCTATGGTCCCATCCTTATAGTTGAATATAGGTTATCCTCAGCAGGCCCAAGACTATTTCTGTTATATTCTAGAATAAATAAAGCTGCAGAAACAAAAGGAAAGCAATCAGTTATTTTAGGAAAAGGACATAAGTGTATGAGCAGAAAAAGAATTTAGACGTGGCAAAAATTAGTTAGAAGCCAGTGTAACAACCGGCTATATATAACGGGTAGCTTGTGGCATGTGAGGGCAGCAATTGAGTGTAGCCTTTTTTGGTTAGAATGTCTCTGCAGGGGAATTTTTTCCTGGGGGCTGATTTCAGTCATTTGCTTCTTTATTCTTTTTGTTATCTGTAATTAATTGGGTTGTACTTAATCTGAAGAGCTCTCTGGAATTCTTTATTGAACCAATTCAAAATATAGACCTGTTTCTTCTATGATTATTGTTTTTGGGTTTTTTTCTCTATCAAAACCTGTTCATATTTGAAATTAACCTTGTCCAAGCTGTCCACTGCTTTCAAAACCTTGATGTTCACATCTTCCAAAAGCTATAGCCCAAGAATTGTGATTTCTTTGTTGATTTTGTTTCATTATCTTTTTGTTATCATGCAGTGATTTTTCCTTCTAATTTATATAATAGGCAAAGAAATTATAGCATTAGACGGAAACAACAAGGTGCAAAACTATTTGCAAGAGGGAAATCATTTTAAAAAAGTTTGGATTGTGGGAGGCTGTGTATATCCATGAAGTATCTGCCTACAACATGGAAAGTTTGAAATATTAAGCCACCTTGACCTATCATTTACAGCAGATAGGAAACTCATCTCCCTGGGGCTCCCTTCCCTCCACAAAATACTGGATATAGTTACAGGGACTAAATAAAGCTTATTTGTGCATAGTTACATGCATACTACTCGAGCCCACAAGTGTTTCCATTTAGTGATTGACATCTTAGTAAGCCATTCTATTCCTTCCCCCCAATAGTTCATATTTTGCACCTTTTATTGATCCACCTAGAATTACTCATCGAAATCAGCTATTTTCATATATAGCATTGGAGGGAAACAATGAGGTGCCAAACTCTTTGCAAGAGGTATATGGAGAAAAGTGTGTGGATATGGAGGGCAATGTGTATATCCACAAAATATTTGTCTGCTAAATCGAAAGGTTGAAGTACAAAGCCACATCGGCCTACCATTTCTAGGAGAAAAGATAATTTATGTCAAATTCTCTTTCCTTCCACAAAATAAAAGAAATATTCTCAGGGACTAAAGCTTATTTGTGCGAAATATCATATTTGCATACTGCTCCTAATCCACGGGCATTTCCAGTTATCTTTCAACATCCTAATATTCCCTTCTATTCCTTCCCTGGTTCTTGGTTTGCACCTTTTGTTGATTCCCCTAATATTACTCCCTAAAAATCTGCTATTTTCAAATGTTATTTATGGATATCAGGAAAAACATGTAAATATTATTCGTGGAAGGAATGCTTATTAACTTTTTTTTGGCTATTCAAAAGTTGAAGGTCTTCCAAGACATTAAAGTAGCTGGTGGGAGTAAAATGAACTAGGAGCAACTAGATAATGTATTATTGGTGAATTATATGATGCAGAATATGCTCTTTACACTTCTAGCCTCGAAAGAGTTATTGCTTGCTTTACACTTTATGCTATGTTTGGGAAGAGAAAGGAAGTAAAATAATGGTGTAAAACGATACAATTCATTTTATCTCCTTATTTTGCACTCACTGTTTGGATTGGTGTAAAATAAGGGTGTAAAAGAATTTTATTTTTATTATTATATATGAATGGTAACTTTCACTGAGTATTTCTTATTCTCACTCCATTTGGGAGGAAAATTGTACAAGGTAAAATAAATTTATTTTACACACTCAATACTTTCACCAACCAAACAAGGTAATTTGAAGATTCCAATGCATTTTTACCCCCCCTATTTTACATCCACCCATATTTTGCATCTATCCAAACAAAGCATTAGTCTGAAACAGCTTGTGGATGGTGGATTATACAGGCATTTGTATGCAGTGAGTTGGCCTGGAAAATGGTGTGTATGTGAAGTCCTGTGAAATGATTGTTCCGACATTTTATGTTTTTGTTTGGGCAATGTGTTCTATTTGTAGGAGTTCAGTATGTGTCATTGTACAAAACAGTATTATATGAGTTATGACAATTTTCCTTGATGAACTTTTTTGTATTGTATGCCTGTTAAATCTCTCAGCAATGTCACATTTACTTTTTATTTTCTGTTTGCAGGAATTATATCATGAAATGCATGCCTTGGACAGATTTGAACAAGATTACCGGCGTAAACTTCAAGAAGATGACAACTCAAATGGTCCTCAAAGAGGTAAATTGTAGCTTGGTGTTCAACTTACATGTGTTTCTCTTCTTGAGAGGTTTTTCTTTATAGATTGAAGGAAATATAGTTTGGGAAAGGGGACATATTTGTTGAACTGCTTATCCTTTATTTGGTGATGGGCAGCATTCCCTAGGGTAACGTTTTTGGTAATATGGGTAATGTTGTAACTTTTTAGATTCCATGGGTCAGAAGATTTCGAAGTGCTTGGGCGGATTGATCTTGAAGGATTATTTCTTATCTCTGGGGGATTATTAATCTTAGTCAAGCTTGTTTATCTAGTGTGTGCATATTATTTTATTTTATTTCTTTGTTTAGGATTCTTGCTGGGTTTTGTGATTGCATAAAAAATGAGGGATTTCCCTTGATTTTGTACGAGGGATGTTAAATCTGAGCATTTAGTCACCTGGGAGAGTTGTTGAATGTCTCTGGGAATTTGTGATTCAGTTTCTAAAAGCATCACTTTTCAGTGGGAAAAATTAAGACAATTTCTTATAGATCGAAATTCTCTTTAGTGTAAGATTGCTCATTGTATTGTTGAATTCTTATTGTTCATAAAATGAGGATTTCTCATGACTGGAATATCTAGAACCTAATTTCGACATTTTTCATGGTCTTTCACTGGCTTTGATGTTTGCGTTTCAAAATTGCTACAAATAGTTATGCAATTTCTTAGATGTAGAATTTATCTATTAGCTCTGTAATTCTCATCCATCAGTTGCAAATATGTCTTCAGAGTTTGTGAAGGCCTCTTGTCGTTTAGTCTATGTCCCCGGACATAAAATTGTCTTTGTAGTTGTGCTCCAGATAGCCTGCAAACATTAGTTTCTGTTCTTGGTGTGGCCAGAAATTGTCTTTCAGATGCTTATAAGATACTGAACCTTGTCTGGTTTTAAATTTTAAGATTCTCTCTTAGCTACTGGTAGAATCTATGGAATGTTTTATGCTCTGGTTCTACTTTTTCCTGATGAGTGTTAATATTTGCAAACTTTGTTTTATTTAGTGTGTATATCTGATTGAAATATAGGTGACAGCTTAGCAATTTTGAGAGCAGAGTTGAAGTCTCAGAGGAAGCATGTGAAAAGTTTGAAGAAGAAATCACTTTGGTCCAAGATCTTGGAAGAGGTATGCATTAGCTTCAGGCTTATTATATCTATGGGATGACACTTTACTTTCTCTTAGTATTTGATGCCTTTAAACCTGTTGGATTCTATGTTCTCTGATTCTATCATGTGTATGCATCTGTCACAGAGTGGTGGATGGATTCTACCCCTCCCATTTGTGTCACAGCTATGGAATCTTTTTTTTTTCTTCTGTTACACTTTTCATATTGTTACAATATGCTACCTGAAGATAATATTATTTATTCATAGGTGATGGAGAAACTCGTAGATATTGTCCATTTCTTACATTTTGAGATCCGTGAAGCTTTTGGTAGTGCTGGTAAGCATTTTCATATGTGGCCTTGTTTTTTTTTATGTGCATTAAAATTCTTCACCTGTTGAACCAATGTATGCTGGTAGATGTTTGACATTTGTTGTTTGAAGGCCACATAGAGTCATCCTTGATCTGGCCTTACTTGTACACCATCAAAATGAAATTACATGTGATGTTTGGATTACAAGTACATTGACACCTTAGATGGTTGGACATTGTGACATCTTTAATAAAAGCCGGAAAAGTAATTTCGTGCTTCATTATGATGGCTAGGATTAAAACCTGGTTGAATTAAACTGACTATTGGACAAGGGAGTTTTCAGAAACCAACAGTTTAATTTATTAATTAAATATGGTAAAGTACTTTTTTGCTCTTGAGATTTGACCTAATTAAATTACATGTGATGTTTGGATTACAAGTACATTGACACCATAGATGGTTGGACATTGTGACATCTTTAATAAAAGACGGAAAAGTAATTTCGTGCTTCATTATGATGGCTAGGATTAAAACCCGGCTAAATTAAACTAACTATTGGACAAGGGAGTTTCTGAAACCAACGGTTTAATTTATAAATTAAATATGGTAAAGTACTTTTTAGCTCTTGAGATTTGATCTAATTAACTACTTCGATCCTCTTATTTGGTGAATACATAAAATATAATTGTGTTCCGTATCCATTAAACCAAGTAGTCCTTCCATAAAAAAGGTCACTTTAGCCATTAAAATATCAATGATGAAAGTTAATATGGAAAAATATTTCTTGTGTATTTCATCAATTGGGTTATATATATATATATATATATATATATATATATATATATATATATATATACAAGATATTATAAACATATTAGGAATTTAACTTCTAGTAGAACTCTATTTATACCTAATCCTTAACACTCCCCCTCAAGTTGGAACAGATGTTAATCATGCTCAACTTGTTACAAAGATAGTCAACCCAAGGTCCATTTAGAGCTTTTGTAAAGATATTTCCTAATTGTTCACTCGTTTTAACGTGCCCTGTAGAGACAACACCCTATTATATCTTTTCACAAATGAAATGATAATCAATTTCAATATATTTTGTTCGTTCATGGAATACCGGATTTGATGCAATGTGAAGAGCAGCTTGATTATCACACCATAATTTTGTAGGTAAGGATGACTTGAAACCAATTTCCTCTAACAACTGACGAATCTAAATTAATTCACAAGTAGATTGAGCCATAGCTCGATATTTTGATTCAGCACTCGATCGTGAGACTACATTTTATTACTTGCTTCTCCAGGACATCAAGTTTTTGCCCACAAAGACAATATCCTGAAGTTGACCTTCTATCAATCTCCGAACCTGTCCAATCCGCATATGAAAAACACTTAATATCCAAATGCCCATGATTACTATAAAGTAGATCACGATCTGGATTACCTTTCAAGTATCACAAAATTTGTTCTATAAGCAGTATCTGGACGTGTCACCGTAAAGTAATTTAATTTACCCATCAATCTTCTATACATCTTTGGATTATCAAATAACTCACCATCAGTTGAAGTTGCAAATTAGGAGTCATTGGAGCACTGCATGGCTTGGCACCTAGCTTTGCAGTTTTCTTTAGTAAGTCAAGAACATACTTCCTTTGAGATAAAGATGCCTCTTTTACTCCCAAAAAATATTTCAATGATCTTAAGTCTTTTGTCTGAAATTGAGTCTGGAGAAACGACTTGAGTGATGTAATGCCAGTTGAATCACTCCCTGTAATAATAATGTCATCAACATAAATCACAAGTAGAATCAAACCAGTCTTAGCACTTCTGAAAAATACAGAATGATCAAAAGTACTTTTTTGCGTGCCAAATTGGTGTACCACATCGCAAAATTTACCAAACCAAGCTTGAGGACTCTGTTTTAAGTCTAAAGAGATTTGCAAAGTTTACACACTTTACCCGACTCCCCTTGAGCAACAAAGCCTGGCGGTTGCACCATGTAAACTCCCTCTTGAAGATCTCCATGAAGAAAAGCATTCTTGACCTTCAGTTGATGTAAAGGCTAAGCAAAAGTAGCTGCTAAAGAAATAAGCAAATGAGTAGAAGACAACTTGGCAACAGGGGAAAAAGTGTCAAGAGTAATTAACGCCATAAATTTGAGAATAGCCTTTAGCAATCAAGCGAGCCATAAGACGAGCAATGGACCCATCTGGATTCATTTTTTAATGGTAAAAATCCATTTACACCCAATAGCTTTCTTACCTGTCAGGAGAGGCACAAGATCCTAGGTACCATTAGTATCTAAGGCAGCCATCTCCTCTTTCATTGCTGCACACCAATCAGGATGGGATAAAGCTTGAACAACAGTTTTAGGAGTAGAAACAGTGTCTAGGTTACTGACAAAACAACAAGAGGAAGTAGAAAGATGATCATAACGGACAAAAGAAGAAATAGGATAGGTACACTGGCGTTTACCTTTACGAAGAGTAATGGGAAGGTCAAGGTCTGACTAAGGAGTGGATGGCACAGGCTCAAGTTCAGTAGAGGTAATCGAATATTCTGTTGAAGCGGCTAGTGTGGGAAGTGAGTCAAGAGTCCTTGATCTTCTGGAATAAACCTGTTCAAAACGAGGGTGGGCAAATGCAAGAGTAGAAATAGGAGCAGCAGATGCTGTAGCAGGACTTGGTGCACGATCAGGAATAAGAATAGGAGTAGGATGAGAGCTAGGAAGGTGCTAGAAGAAGAAAAAAATGGAGTATTTTCAAAGAATGTGACATCTACGGAAACAAGATAACGATCAAGATTGGGAGAGAAACAACGATACCCCTTTTGATGTCGAGAATATCCAAGGAAAACGCAATGAAGGGACTTTGGATCTAATTTGAATGCCTGTGGATGAACATCATGAACAAAACAAGTACAACCAAAAATACGAGGTTCAATGGGGAATAAAAGCTTAGAAGAAAAAAATACATTATAAGGAATTTCACTATTAAGCACAAAAGAAGGCATGCGATTGATCAAGAAACATGCAGCAGAAACAACATAAGCCCAAAAATGCTTAGGGATCTTCATTTGGAATGGAAGTGCCCTAGCAACCTCAAGAAGATGTTTATTTTTTCTTTCTGCAACCCCATTTTGGGAAGGAGTATCAATACAAGATGTTTGATGGAGAATACCGTTCTGTGACATATAAGATTGGAAGGAATTAGATAGATATTCTTTAGCATTATCACCTTGCAGTATGTGAACAGAGGTATTAAATTGAGCTTTAATCCTAGCACAAAAGGAACAAAAAATGGAGAATATCTCAGAATGAGTTTTCATTAAAAATAACCAAGTAACATGAGAATAATCATCCATAAAAGTAACAAAATACCTAAATTCAATTTTGGAAATAACAGAACATGGACCCCAAACATCAAAATGAACGAACTCAAAAGGAGATGAAACTCGTTTATTGACTCAAGAAACTAAAGGTAAACGATGATGTTTGGCAAATTGACAAGATTCACATTCTAAAATTGATAGAGACTGGAACTACGGACACAACTTCTTTAAAGTTGACAATGAAGGATGACCCAAACGGCAATAAATCTCAAGAGGTAGAGCACCCACACAAGCAAGAGATGACGAAACTTGTTCATCTAGAAGATAAAGGCCACTAGACTCACGTCCGCTACCAATAATCTGCTTCGTCAAAAGATCCTGAAACACACAATAGCTAGGATAAAATTTAACACAACAGTTTAGTATACAAGTAATTTTGTTAACAGACAATAGATTAAACAAAAAACGAGGCAAGCAAAAAATAGAAGACAATAAAAGAGATGAGATGGGATTAGCGGTGCCAATATTCTTGACAAAAGATGTGGATTCATCAGCCAAAGTAACATGACGATTAAATTATTCAGGTTCTTTTAATGAAGATAGGAGATTAGGGTTACCTGTCATGTGATCTGTGCAACCAGAATCAATGACCTAGGTAAACATAAGACATGTATTAGGAGTACCTGAATTGGCAGCAGCAGCGATCGAGGAATCAACAGACTTAGAGGAACGGTATCTAGAGAACTCAGCATACTTTGCAGCAGAAATTGTTATTGTTGGCAGAAGAAGCAATTGTAGAATTTTGAGTGGCCATATTTGCCCTTGGCGGCTTATTTATCAGTTTCCTGTAATATCGTTTAGTGTGACCAGGTTCATGGCAATAATGGCAAATAATAATGCTTGTCTCTCGATTGGTTGCGCCATTACCACGGTTATTTCCTCCTCTTCCTCTGGTTCTTGGCTGCCTAGCTACCTGATTACGACTCATAAGGGCACTACTTCCAGAAGAGGAAGGTGTATGAGATCCTTCTGTACGCAGTAATGTTGTGAAAGTCTCATGAAGGGAGGTAATGTCATTGCCTGAAAGAACCTGTGATTTGGTAGTGTCGAAAACTGGTGCAAAACCTGCAAGAAAACTCATCACAGCCATTTGTTCTCGTTGGGTCTGTTGAACCTTAACGTCGGCGCTAAAAGGCAATAAAACATTAAGCTTCTCATAACTCTTCTTAAATTCCATGAAATAAGCTGTAAAGGGCTTATCTTGCTGGTCAGTCTGATAATATCTTTTACAAACTTCATACATACGAGACAAATTGTCTTTTCCCGAGAACAAAAATTCAAGATATTCCATCAGCTCCTTAACAAACTCACAATGATTAATTAAACCAATTACTTCACTGTCAATAGAATTTCTAATCTGTAGAAATAATTTAGTATCTTCCCTTAGCCAATTTTGCCTAGTGTTACCAGTTGGTGGATCATTAGTTAGATGATCATCCTTTTCAACACTCCTCAAATAAATTTAAATTGTCTTGCTCCAATATAAATAATTAGTCCCTTTTAGTTTATGTTCTGTGATTTTATTCATTGTTGGAATCAATTCAGTAATAATAGCTTTTGTATCTTGGGGTTTAGCATCCATTATTAAAAAAAACTAAACACCCCAATAACAACTCAGAAACAGATGCACAAAATAATAGCATGAACCCAACAAAATGGTAGCAATACCAAAGAAAGCGCAAACAACAACAGTAGAATGTTGCTGAATCACAGAACGGAAACCAAGGAAACAAAGAAAGAGCCTACTAGAATGTTGTCGAATCGGAAAATTACTATTCTTGGGAACTCAAACGACAGCAGCAAAAAAATAATGATGCATAAATTCAGACTTTACTTGGCACAGCAACAGCAAAGGTGTAGCACGAAGAAGGAAAAAAAAACTCACAGAAGTCAAAGAGGGCTGACGCAACACACTAGGTTGCACTGTACTGCAGAATCGACGCTGGAAACTCAGAACCGGTGACAGCAGGTGGCCGAACGTGCCCTCACGTTCCGGCGCGTGAAGAACGACAAACTTCAAGGGGCGAGTGAAGCCCACTCACGAGGGCTCTAGTGACCGGACTTTGGGGGAGGGCCGATCGGCTGCCTGTCCTTGTTCCTTGGGTGGCGGTGAGACGAAAATGGCTGCCTAGGTGGGAGACCTAGACTGGCAGTCACTAGCTGACGCAAAAACGCAGAATCTGTGGTTTTTTTTTTCTTTAACGAGCCAAAGGCTTTGATACCATGAAAGTTAATATGGAAAAATATTTCTTGTGTCTATTTCATCAATAGGGTCATATATATATATATATATATATATATATAAGATATTATAAACCTATTAGAAATCTAACTTCTAGTAGAACTCCATTTACAACTAATCCTTAACAAATAAAAAGACAAACATACACTGCTTTAACCTCTAAATAACCCATTCTCCTGCAATTTCATCTGTAGTTACTCGGCAGATGACCAAAGCCAATAACGTGAATCGGATCAATGTAAATGCCTCAAAACTCGCATTTGGGTAACAGAACCAAAATTCAACAATTTATCTTTGCATGTAATGTTCATGTTAGTGAAAAACAAATAATGAACAAATATTTCCACTCTATTCAAGCATATTTTGATTCAAATGTAGGAAAACAAATGAAAAAAAAAAATCAAATCCTTTAACATTTTCAAAAAGAGAGCCAACGTATAAGAGACAAGTCATAATTCTCAAGAACACTCTAGCTGATGCGAGATCAAATCAATAACAAAACCAAACATATTAAATCACACCAAAAACATTAGAATCCAATAATGGACAAAGACTAAGCTTTGCTTTGTAAGAACAATGGACAAAAATTGTTGGCAATGAAACCTTAAATGCCTCACAATAATCTCATCCATTGCTCACCGTCTCATCATTCAATTCATCTTATGAAGTTGGTATATTTCACCGTATTAATACACTTTGTCTTTGATTGCCATAGCTTCTTCCATCATCCCTCTTATGTTGTCAATAAAGAAACATAAAAAGTTCCCCAATGAAGAGCAAAGATTATTGGTACATTCTTCTCCAAATCTTGACCCTTTCTTGTCCAAACCATAAGCAATAGAATTAGATCTCTAAACAATTGTTTTGCCAAAGTTGACGCATTAGTATGGTGCCAAGATCAATGCCAATGTTCTTGCCTTTAGTTTTTGTTGCCATTGAAGGAGAAGGTTTTGAAAGAAGAAATCAAGACTCTTGCTATTCGGTTAATTTGAGATAGGTGTTTGATGGGTTTGGATCTTTGAATTTGGAGACTTTGCTTTGATTTTTGAAATGGATGAATTTATGGTTTTTGGGGTTTACAGTGTGTGTGGGTGGATGGCATGTGTGAGTATGCAGAGGGTATTTTTGTCTTTCATTAATATTTAATTGCTAAAATGGCCTCCTTTTTATGGAAGGTGTTGAGAAGAAAGGAGTATAGCTTTCTATTACAAAAAAGGAAAAATAAAGAAATCCTCCTAATTGAATTCTCTAAGGTACAATATCACACAAGCCAAGACTCCTCAAATTGGTGCATAAATGTGTCACATGCCTACTTGAAAACTAAGTTGTAAAAATGTTTGCCATTGAGCCCTTCAATAAACATACTAGCAAGTTGATTATTCGAGGTCACATGAGTAAGCTCGAAAACTCTGGATAATTTTTTCCTTTATAAAGTATTGATCAATCTTTATATGCTTTGTCTGATCATGTAAAACCAGATTTAGGCAATACTGATAGCAGCCTTGTTATCACATAACAATGATAAATTCTCTCCTTTAGACACTTGCAATTCTTCCATTGTCTTTCTTAGCCATAAAATAATTTGCAAATACTTTAGGCCATAGCTTTATATTCAGCTTCCACACTTGAACATGCAATCACATTCTACTTTTTACTTCTCCAAGTAATTTGGTTTCCTCCAATAAAGGTGCAATAACCAGAAGTTGATTTCTTATCATTGGAGATCCAGCCCAATGAGCATCAATTAAAGGCTTCAATTGTAAAGTAACTATGCTTAAAGAAGAGTAAACCTTTTCCAAGTCAAACTTTATATATCTTAAAATATGAAAAAATAGCTTCTAGATGAGAACTGTGGGGATCATGTATATATTAGCCAGGTAGACTCACATCATAAGTTATATCTAGTCTAGTCCAGGGGTAGAGTTATAGCTATTGTAATGAGTTAAATTTTGATGAAAAAAAATTAAAAAAGTACATGTATGAAAAATTTAGAGTTTTTAATTCAATTTACCCCAGTAAAAATCATATAAATGACCCCACCGAAAATATTTCTAGCTCCGCCACTATCTGGTCTAGTGTGTGAAAGATAAATCAACAAATCAACATCTCTAATATCGACCTAGTTCAACTGAACTCCCATCCCTACTTGTTACCTGTGGTTAACTTCAATGGGAGAGTCTACCGGTTTATTACTCATCATGCCAGTTTCTTCTAAGAGATCTATGATATATTTTCTTTGGGAAATAAAAGTCCCTCTATTTGGTCTAGTAACTTCTATACGAAGAAAGTATTGCAGAACCTTTAAATCCTTAATCTAAAACTCCTGAACCAATAGTTTCTCTAGGCGAGCAATCTATTCTTCATCTCCAGTTATAGTCATATCATCAACATAAATAATTAGTAGTGTGAACTTACCATTATAGTGTCTAATAAACAATATTTGATCAACATTACTTTGGGAGAATCCAAAAGAAATCATGCCTCAAGCCAAGCTCTAAGTGTTTGCTTCAACCCATACAATGTCTTCTTCAATTTGCAAACTTTTCGTCTAGTCTTGTTTTTGTCAAATCCTTGAGGAATTTCCATTTACACTTCTTCTAAGTCTCCATGTAAAAGGGCATTTTTGGTATCAAACTGATGTTAAATACCATGAGATGGGTTACTTTTTAATCGGAAGGTCTAAGATGACTTGCATGACAACAAGATTCTAGTGTTGTTCATCTTAGCAATTGGGGTAAAAGTCTCTTGATAATCTCCTCAAGTCTAGGTGAATCCTTTTTCCATGAATTTGGCTTTAAACCTTTCAATTGAGCCATGTGGCTTTGCTTTACAATAAACACTCATTTAGATCCTACTAGTTTCTTTCCTAATGAAGGAGGAACAAGCTCTCAAGTTCTTTTTTTTTTTTTTCTCTTTACAAGGCTTTCATTTCCTCCACCAATGCTTCTTTTCATTTTGGATTTTGATATGCTTCTTGGCAATTCTGTTGAATAGAAACAGAAGAAACATATAATACAAAGGCTCCATAAGGAGACAAGGAGTCGAAAGAAACAAAATATAAGGATGTCTGGGACAAGTTAGAACTCCTTTAGGGATATCAACTGTAGGATTAGAATTTAGTAATATCTTGTCCTAATCTGTCTAGTAGCTTGTCCTCGCTCACCTCGTGCAATCCAGCCTCCAACCAGATGCCCTTCAGCCATCTCGAAGTATATCTCTTTCTGTTTCTCTTCCTATATTTTGCTTTCCATTTTCTTTCCTTTTTTCTTTCCTATATATGTATGTTATTTTTGCACCTCACCTTGGTCAAGCAGGTGACTTTGTCCGGAGACTAGTGCCTAGGCTCCAAGAGCCCTTTGCACCTTAAATGACTCTGCAAGCTTAATGTATACCTTGAATTTCACAAGTTTTAGTTATTTCACCCTATTTTGACATTTTTATCAATTTACTCCAATTTGTCTTTGTAACAATGACACCCTCAATTGCAGTTAAGGATAAAATTGCAAATAAGAAAGAGTTGCAATTGGGTTCTCCTTTACCATGGGTTAAACTTAATCCAACCTACTTATATAAATTAAAATATGAGTTGAACTTAACCTACTAGTTTGTTTTAATTTTATTTTGGCTTAATTTCACCTAACGTGCCTTAACTGTAGGCAATATCACAGTGTCGTCCCTCGAATCCAATTTATAATTGTAAAATCCTTTAATTTTGATCTGTGTAATGAGAAAGTACCTTTTACCTGATTCCCAATGAGGCGCCGGAAAGCTGAATTGAAACAGTGTAAGATATTACTTGGGATTTTAATGCCGCGTGAACCTCGAAAGTGTGGAACTTTTCTCTTTTTTCTCTCTTGCTCATTCTTTCTCAAAAAGCGTGACTCTTTCTTAATTTCTCTTTCCTCTACGCAAACAATATGAAAACACTGATTGAAATTGATGGCTTAATCGTTGTAGCTATCCTTCCTTAAGCGCATCCTTGCCATATTGATCATAAATGTTTCTCAAGATCACTCAGAACCTCATAAGCTTGTGCTAGCTCTTTGAACTGCAATAGAATTCCAATAAAACAAAGATGAGAACCCTATATATAGATTCTCATCAGCCAAACATAACAAGAACAAATAAACACCGTATAAATAAAAAATAAAAAAATTCTAATCGTGCCCTTTTCATCAATTTTCTAATAGAAGGTATTCCCGCCTCTGCGTTCTTGAATTCCAGGCGATTGAAATTGAACCCATGGACCTCCATGAGAGGATCAATAAAGCAGCTTTCAGCAAATCTCAAATCATTCTCTTTTAAATCCAGACTATATCCTTTGTCATCATCATATGCCATCCTTGGCGGCCATTCCTTCAGATCAAATGCTGCTGCTTCTGCCGGAGATGATGGAGGTTGCTTCATTTCTTCACAAAATTTTGGAACATGTTGTGTTGTTCTTGTATCTCGAATCAACTAATTTATTATGTGATCTAGAAGCTTGTTTGCTTCTTTTATTCTCATTGTTTTTTATTTCGATAATGCAATTACCAAGGGCTTTTGATTTTTTGGATTTTTACAAAGGGCTTTTAGATTTTTATTGCTTCTTCCATTCTCATTGTCTTCCTTTTTAACAAGTACTGCATATCAAATAAAAAACAAATTACCAAACAAAGTCAAAAGCTAGCCTATGCTTTGATTTTGAAATGAGATGGTGATAAAAGAACAGATGTAGTAGATTCTTTGCTGTAAAAAGGAAAAAAAAAAAAGATATGGCTGGAGGAAAGAGGAATCAAGGAAGAGAGGGAATAGGGTAGCAACATGTATTTTGAGAAAGAATGGGTAGGAGAGAGAAAAAAGTAAGAGAAGTTCAATGTTTTTCGAGGCTGATGTGACATTAAAAGTCCAAATAATTGCTGACATAGTGTTCTGTGCCAGCTTTCTGGCGCCTTCTCACCACCGAAAATCAGTTAAAAGGACTTTCTCATTACAAATCAGGTTTAAGGGACTTTGCTATATTACAAACTGAATTTGAGATACAGTGCTATGATAGCGCCTACAATTGAGGAACACCGGGTGAAATTGAGCATTTTATTTTGCATCAAAATATACTTTTTTTTTTTTTTTGTCATTTTAAGTGATCAAATTATAAATAATAAAATAAAAACATTATTTGATTTTGGAAAAAAATTGCCTGCTAAATATAAGTAGTATTAAGAAATAGTATACATATTTTCTTTGATATTTGCAATAAAAAATCTGTTCTCATGAGAAATATATATATATATATATATAAGGTTTCATTATAATCAACCATTTTTAAGGTTTCCATTCATTGAGCATTTTGCAACTGTTATTTCTTTTGGAGTTTTTATCCAAACTCATGTACTTATGATTGTCCATTCTTTTTTCTTTTTCTTTTTTTTTTTTCACAGGAATAGATTTTTTATTGGAAACTTTTGGTGTATCATATAAAAGTAAAAATATGTAGAGTTTCTTAGTACACTTACTATTTAGTAGGCTTTTTCTTTTTCTATGAGAGAATCAAATAATGTGTTATTTAAAAAAAGAAATTGATGTCCACATGAATGAAAAAAAAGTACATTGATGGAAAATAAAATTAGAACACCCATTGTGTTAAATTTAACCCATGTTTTAATTCATATAGGTAGGTAGGGTTAAGTTTAACCCATGGTAAGAGAAGGCCCATTGCAAACTCTTTTTTGTTTGCAATCTCATCCTTACTTACAGTTGGGGATGCTATTGCTACAAAAGGTCGAATTCAGGTTAAATTGACGGAAATGTCAAAATAGAGTGAAATTATAAAGCCCGCAAGGTTTGGTGTATTCTAATACATTGGCCTCACTGTGCAAGTGGCTGACTTTTGCAAATGTTGTATATGAGCACATAACCTTTGACATTTCTTATTGAAGCATTTTTGTTTGTAAAAGTCAAATCCTTAAATTTATATGCAGATGTTTTAAACGTTTCCCTTTCTTTTATTATATTGTACTTGCTATTGTTAGTACTATTGTTGTTTACTCTTGACCCTCTATGACCTGCAGATGGTGATAAACCAGTGAAAGGTTCTTTGAGCAATCGAAAGCTGGGCTCTGCTGGCCTTGCATTGCATTATGCAAATATCATCACTCAAATTGACACTCTGGTGAGTTTGTAATTTCTAATACTCTTGGTATCGTATGCTACAAGATTTTTGTTTTCCTTGTTCTTTGCATCAAGTGCATCTGAGATAAAATCTTTTGCTTTATATGGACACATGGCTGACACTTTGTATCAAATGATTGTTTTTGTGGGGCTAACATCTGAAAGTAATCAGGTTTCTCGATCAAGTTCTGTCCCTCCTAATACAAGGGATGCATTATACCAAGGGCTGCCACCTAGCATCAAATCTGCTTTGCGTTCCAAATTACAGTCATTCCATGTTAAGGAAGAGGTGTTCTTTTTTTTTTCCCCTTTAATTTTTTGAATTAATGTTCTCTTTAGTCCTATTCTTTACCGAGTAGCTAGTCAAAAGAAAAAGGTCCTGCTCCTAAATTACTTGCAAATAGCTGACTGATATGTTTTCTTTCCAAATTTTGTTCTTGCAGCTTACAGTCACACAAATCAAAGCTGAAATGGAAAAGACTTTGCAGTGGCTTGTTCCAATTGCTTACAACACAACCAAGTAAAATAGCCAACCCTGTACTGAATTTCTTTGCCTAGGCTGAGCTAAACTTACTTTTGGTATCCAATTATATAATTTTCTCAATTCCTTGGACATGTAAGTTACGTCATTTCATCCTTGAATTTCTGATGCTGTAACGAGTTACTTGATTTAAACAATCTTAGGTTAAATGATCAAGGTCAACAGTATGCATTAATGTGGTTGTGGTACTTGTGAATGATGAATTTATTCACTCTGTAATGTATAATTTTTTTTTTTTTTTTTTTTTGTGTATTTCTGGCCCTCTTTCTCTCTGATTATGCTTTATTTCAATTTGGCGACTACCAGAGCTCATCATGGATTCGGCTGGGTTGGAGAATGGGCGAATACAGGGTGAGTTATTTACAGTTTTGCCTTCTGTTTTCTCACACTTAACATATCTTTGTTAAGTGGTTAAAAAATTCTTCAGGTCTGAGGTGAATCGAAAACCTACTGGACAGACAGACTTGCTCAGAATCGAGACACTTCACCATGCAGATAAGGAGAAGACTGAAGCTTACATTCTTGAATTGGTAGTTTGGCTTCACCATCTTGTCAGCCAAGCAAGGGCCAGCAATGGTGGAGTCCGCTCTCCTGTTAAATCTCCAATTCGATCACCCAACCAGAAGTCAATTCAGTTATCTACACACAAGCCGAGCTCTCCAACCCCTATGCTGACAATTGAAGATCAGGAAATGCTCCGAGATGTGAGCAAGAGGAAAAAGACACCCGGTATAAGTAAGAGTCAGGAATTTGACACTGCAAAAACCAGGTTAAGCAAACGCCATAGGCTGAGCAAGAGTAGTAGCCACTCACCGATGTGCGAAACTATAAAAGATCCTTTCCCTATTAGGAGGCCTTCTTCTGTTCCTGTCATTAACTTTGACATAGACCGGATTAAGGCTTTGGATGTTATTGATCGTGTGGACACAATTAGAAGCTTATGATCATCCATCGTGTGGTCATTCTGAGGCAACGAGGTTGGCTAGAGCTCAGTGAAAGGACCCCATCTGATGCAATTTTCCATTAGATGATGTCTTGGTTTCTGGTTGGGGAGATTTTATGTCAAATATTAGGCTTGTGATGAGTGATGTTAAGTCATTGGTTTTTTGTATGTGAGAATTTAAGGTGATAAAATATTTCCTAAGGGGAATTTAATTTTTCTAGGCAAAATCAGGCTATAGTTTCTGCTTAGTCCTATGTGTACAGAATACTTGAATGATTTTATAATAATTTAAAGTTCATATTTTTCCCCTTCTCTGTCCATGATTCTACTTCTTGTTTCTTCTTTCTGTTAGCATTTTAGCTGATGGCAATTGTTTATTGGCAGGAGCTCAAGGCAGAGGAGGAAGTGCCCAGCTCCTGACTACTAGGTTTCACATATTTAATTTGAATTACTTAATATTTTTTTTGAAAAATTATGATTTTGTATTTATAAAATATTAAAATTAATTCATATATCCTTGTATTTTGAAAAATACATTATATATCCCTAAATTTTAGTTTCGTCTGATTATTTTATCATTCCTTCCAATTTTTTTAATTTTCCATGGTAAGTCAATGTAAAAAAGTTAATTAAAATAGTGAAATAAAAAGAAAATTATTATTTTGTCCTTATAAAATATCAAAATTAATTCACGTATTTTTGTATTTTGAAAAAATTAATTGCTAGAGTGGTTGAAAAATTAAAATGTAACCAAACATAAGGAATCATATACTCAAATATTCAGAAATTTTATGGGGCTTTAAAATATGCAATCAATTTATAGTATCTTTAAGTCGTATAGCCATAATAGACTCCACAATGGCTTCCCTAAACGGTGGTTTTATTATTTCTATCTAAAGCCTCAATAAATAGAAGGAAAATATTTAAAAGACGATGAAAAATTGATTTTAATTTACTTCAATCCGTTAAAGTTGCAGGAAAGAAAATATTTTGCCGGAATATAAACTGTGTATTATTTTTGTTTTACATTTCACAAACTTAAATAAAAAAAAAGGAAATTAATGGTAAAAATGAGGAATGGAGGTCGAGGAGAGGGTTTTCATGGCTACTGTCGCTGGAGTTCATTAAAGCTCAATAAGAAATTGACCTTAAAAGAAGGCACAATTACTTTTTGTTATTTTCGCCAACAAGGAGAAGGAAAGCATCATCTTAGGGTATTTTTACCTTTTCCTTCAGCATTTAAGAAAAAAATTTTGGTGTATAATCTTTAGGTTTGGTTACGTTTTAATTTGTCGACCACCATAAACGGTGGGGGTTGCTAAGATAGTCCAACAATTAGTTTTTTCAAAACACAAAGATACGTGAATTAATTGATTTTTTATAGAGATAAAATCGTAATTTTCTCTTTATGTCTCATCTTTTATAAACCTTTTTGCATTGATTTAACATGGGAAAATTGGACGCAAGGATAAAATAGTCTAATGGAAGCAAAATTTAGAAATATATAATGTATTTTCCAAAATACAAGGATATACGGGTTTATTTTAATATTTAATAGGGACAAAATCATAATTTTTCCTTTTTTTAACATTTATATTTTAAAATCAATTATCCATTCTAAAATGTGGCAATATATATATATATATTCTATTTTGTACAACACATGAAAGATAATGTTTGCAAAAATTGTATGCTTTTTTTGACAATTTATGATACTAATTCATATAAAAACAAATCCACAACGTTTTAATTGCAAAAGTTTTGCACCTTTTTCTGTTCATAAACTGCATTCAACACTTCACATATATTAGGAAGTGGCAAAATGCGATTTCCACAACAAAAGGAATTCACTATGGAACGACAAATTAAAGAAACAGAGGTAGAAAAGCCCTTTTCTTTGTTTAAAAAAATGAATTTTTAACTTAAAACAAAGCCTAATATGTATATGTATATATATAAGATTCTGTGAATGTCAGTTGACAAAAAAAGAAAAGAAAGGAAAAGAAAAATTGATAGGAGAATGTTAGTTGTGCATATGCCCCATAACGTAGCAGAGAGAGACAGATAGGAAAGAACCAGAATGTTTCGCAGCAGCTTTTGAGTTGCCTTTTTCAAGAACTCACACAAAACCTTCAGTACCATCATCATATACCAATCCAACATTTATAAAGTTTGCACCGTCCATAAAGAAATTTTAGGAACATTTCACATTCTTTTTTTTTTTTTTTTCTGAAAAGAACTCCCACTTGGGTTAGTGTCATCATGTCCAAAACGTTGATCAACTCCTGCAATTATTTGTTAGTTTTGTCCCAACATCAGTATTTTTCAAACACACGTTACACCCCATTCCACCTATATTGCTTGCTACCTCTTCTACCTAACCATGTTGGGGGTTAATGGTGGGGATCAATCCCTTGATGCATCTCGATGTTAAGTTTATATCATGAGTATTAGTTTGAAAATGGTGTTTGGTTATTGGCATCATTTCGAAACTTTGTTGAATATTAAAAATTTTTATTGATGATTTGGCCTTTTAAATTTTAGAGAAACCCTTATGTGTATCTTTACAAATTTAATAATAAATCAATCAAATTTCATCGGGTTGGTTTTCTATATTTTAGAGAATGCGATAAGTTAAAAAAATTATCACTAATGCTGTAAATATTACTGAAAGAAAAAAAAATCACACTTGTCGTATACCCTATAATATTTATTAGGGCGTATTAGACCTCCCATAATAAATCACGATTAAATTCAACAACTTAAAAAAGTAGCTGCCATAAAAAAGAAAATGACAAATATATTACCCAATGTACATAGGTTATATCAATAACTACCAACAACCAACTATACCATTAAATCAAACAAATTTAAATTTCACATTTTTGTCTTGTAATCAAGAAATGATTAACAAATTTTGCGAAAACAATATGGATTACCTTTTTTTTCTCCAAATTGGAATGCTATCATTTGATGTAGCCAAATCAAATGATAGATAAAAATCAAATTATTTACATAAAAAATAATTTAATAGAGAATTTGAAAATGCCAGTTAATTCAAATGTTATGTTATAGAATCATAAAAACTATTTAAAAGACTATTGCGGAACACAACTTCTTTCGGTTGAAATCTGTAGCCACTATTTTAATTTGCTTAGCTTTTAACGAGTCGTACCATTTTCACTTGACACGTTTTCAAAGAATTTATCTTTTCATCTTCTTAGGACCATTGTGAGTTTTGTTGAAGCGTGCTCTACATGAGCATCTAAGACCACATAATGCCCATCATAGCTTATGACTTCGTCGTCTCCAACTTTGTCTTCAAGGAAGAATCTTTTTCGATAGATGATTCCACTCACCCTACACTTGAGGGAGATTTATTGTGGACTTAAAATTATAAATTTTAATAATGATTTGTGGTTTCTATTTTTCAATAATAAAATAATTTTGCAAATTAAAATATTTAATAGGTTTGATTTTGTAAGTCGAAATTTTAATACTCAAAGCAAATCATGTGGTCTTAGTTTTTTATTTTTTGTAGAAAATATAAAGAGTGAAAAGTCTTGAATTCGAATTATCTCCTCTCTCAAAACTTATCACTGCTTTAATGAATATTATTCAAAAGGAAAGGCAATAGATAAAAGCTTTTGAACAAATTTTAGAATGAATTTTGAACTGAAAATTAATTAGTGTATATATTACAATGTGATAGTTCTCTCGTGAAATTACTAAATTAGTAAAAAATGAAAAGGATTTGAGCTCAAAAGGGAATACCAAAATAACACATGTTTGACGGCGTAAGCAAATGTACATACGTTAGCTGTAACAGAAATTTTGTCAGTTATTAATGCGGGAAATTTGTTTTTCACTTTGTCAAAGATGCATAACGACCCTTCAAATAAAAAAGAGTTAATAATTAGTATTATAAAGTTTAAGGACACGTGGTTTGTAGATAGAGGGATGAAGACTGGGCACGGCCTCCCTAAGACCACCAAATCTCTTATTTTCAAAGATTTTCGTTATCTTTCAGATTATGACTCGTACGGTTAAAGTCTTTGCTGTTTCGCTACAATTTTTTAGTCAAAGAAAGGTTCCTTCCTATTGCCACTTTAATTTTAAAAAGAAAATATCAAAAAACTATTTGCACTATACAAATTGAAATTAAAGCTTCTAATTTTATTTTAATGTACAAATAATAGTTTGATTCAAATTCGAATTGAAAAAACTAAGCCGTTAGCTGACTCAAATTTGAATTCGAAATTGAACTTTTAAAATGAAAACCGACTTAAATTAAACCTATTTTTCTTTTAGATTCATGAAACTAAAATCAAACAAAAAGAAAAAGGATTATTATGCTTAGTCAGTTCAACCCAAAATATACTTTGCCTCAGTCTCAGGCAATCAGCAGTACTAATTACAAGTAATCTTCTTTTATTCAGATGTGAAAAGCATTCATTTTATTATCTGAACTTGTGTATTTATTATGCATATTACTTATCCTTCTCAAGCTACAATGCATATATATTGCTAATTTTTTTTTTTTTTTTTTAGTGTTAGAAGAGAGAATTCGAACTTAGATCTACTGTCAAGTCGTACATGCAATTACCATCAGATTATACCGTAGTGTACTTTTTTACTATTTTTTTATTTATTTTCGCTGAATCAATAAGGTACTTATTTTCAATTAATAAATTTCTTTTTAGAGCTGATTCAATAAGCTATATAATTGATTAGGTAAAAAAAAAATTATCTTCTATAATTATAAAAAACCACATACCGCTTCTTAATTATACTAATTGGCTATTGATACTATCTTTTAATTATTCAGTTTATAATTCAATTTATAAATTATTGATTCAATTCAATATTCAAAATCCGAATGTGAGTAGTCCAGTGGCAAAAAATATTTATGGGGTAGATCACCATGGTCTAGATAATGGGTTCGATCCTCCGCAATGCAAATTTTCTAGTCAACCCCTTTCCTTTCAAAGGTGAGTAAGAATTAATCAGGTTTGTGGACCATTTAACACAGGCCACGATATATCGTGCAGTATAAAAAGGAAAATTCAATATTCAAAATTCAAAATTCAATGATCATTTCCACATGCTTTAATTTGTGTGACCAAAAGAAAAGGAAAAGGAATGGTTTGAAAATTGAAAGATGATAAGATGTAAGGTTTCAATTTTCAAGTTGAAGCTAACAGAATGGCCTACACGAAATGGATTACAAGTTGACTGAGAAAAAGATAAGATATTTACATACATAAATATATAGTCACAATAACAACATGGGCGTGTTTTGTTGTCTTGCCTTTTTTCTTTGTATTCTCAAAATTATTGGGAGAAATATTGGAATTTAAATGTCCCACATTTTATACTACACCCAATCATTGCATATTAAATAAATAATACAAATAAAAAAAGATTATTATTGGATGGATAGGATTTAAAAATTCCATACTCTGCTGGATGTTTTTATCCGATTTAGCATTCATGGAAGTAATAAATTTATTATGATCCAGGGAAATTCTACTTTTTAATTTATTTTTAAAAATAAATTTCAAATATGTAGAATTTTTTTTTATCAATCGATGAAATATGAAATTCATAAATTTTACAAAATTTATAAAACATTCATAAAGTTTTAAAACTCATAAAAATATCACGTTTCACCAATTTAAACAACAAATAAAATATTATTATTTTGAATTTTTCTTTTATTCTATATAAATAATACTTTTAGAAAATAAAGTAGTCATAATTAATTTATTTTAATTTTTCCATCTATTAAATTTTACCTCAATTAAAATGAGTGTTAACTAAATGGTAATTAGTTAATTAATTTTTTAAATTGAGGTGATTTATTTATTTTTCTTAATTTCTATATAAAATAAAATACCTGTCAAATCGATCGTTGAGTCAATAATTACAAAAATTTAATATTTTAACGGCTTATAATGATCTCTAAATGTTAATTTCGTGGTAATTAAGATGTCTATTTGAAGTTGAAATGTATAAAAAAAACTAATATATCTTAACCATAAAGGTTCTAAAACTAATTAAAATATAAAATATTTTCTTTAAAAAAAAATTAGAAACGTACATTCATAGGTAAGTATTCATTTTCAAAAACTTTGGAAGAAGCATTACGTACGTACTTAATGAGGCAAGGAAGTTCTGTCCCAGTGTCCATTTCTCACACAGTCAGGGCTTAGTCAGCAAAATCAAAATCATTTGACTTTTCTTCTACTTTTATCAATTTTTATATTATCCCATTTGATTATATTCTTTTTATTATTAATTTAAAAAACTAAAAGGAAAAAACGGTTAAAAATAATTTCAAGCACTGCAACCTTTGGTGGAAACTTTTGTAACCATTGGAAGTTGAAGTTTAGATTTTTTATTTTGCGTATTAGTGGAAGCACTAATTAAACTATATTTGACTAATAAAAAAATTTATTTATTTTTAAAATTAATTAAAAAAATTATTTCACACAAGAAGTTTTTTAAATAAAATATTAAATATATTACCCGAAAATTATTTTTGTATAAAAATTAAAAAAATTAACTTTTTTCCTTTCTTACACTTAATGTCGTAAATAAGTTATCGCCTCTTTATATGCAATTAATATATTTAAAGAGAAACGGTGAAATGAACTTTGTAGTTTAGCTAAAGTCCATTTAAATAATTTTTATCTATGTAAATGTAACATAGAAAATAGAGATTTTGTCCGTATAAACCGAAGGGAGGAGTAGTATTATACACGACACATTACCATCGATCCATAATTTGGTTGTCGTTTACGAAGGTATCCATGTAACCGAAGATTGATGTGGCCGGTGGACGTTGAAGTCAAAGAAAGTCAGTTGATAACGTCATTAACCAATGATTAGTTGCCAAGTCAATACAATTCCGCTGGCTAGACGCATCAACTCTCTGTGACAGGCGCGTGGTCCTCTATTAACACGCCGCGTACAGCAGTCTGATTGCCTTGCAATAAAGTCTGCATTCTGCAAAGACTGGAATAAGACTTGCACACGACTTCTGTGTATAATTAATTATAAATATTAATATGAAAATAAATATCACCAAATAATTAAAATAATAAAAAATTTAATTTTGACGTTCTTTATATATATTTTTTCATTTTACTGATGTCTAGGTCTTATTTTCCATGCTAGTTATAATTTCCGTTCAAAATCTAACTGACAATTTGACCTCCATGCACGTTTATATCTACATTGATTAAAAAAAATTCAACTACTGTGCCAAAAGCAATATATATAATATGAAATAAGATGATGTTTTATATGAGTTAAAAATCTATACGCTCTAAATTTTATCTTAAAAATAGAGATTTCACTTATGTATTTATATATATATATATATATATATATGGTTTCTTATCAATGAGAATGATTACAGTTCGATATTCTTCCATAGCCTCTCTATTATATTTATTTTTTATTATTTTATAACACATTACCTGGAAGATTTTATTGCACTATTATGATGATTTGCAACATTCAAAGTTAAGATTAATGTAATCGAAATTTGTTCGTATTTAAAACGGTACCTCTAAATATCCTTTCTTAATTCTAGAATTATTTAATTAAATAATTTATTGTGTATCGATATTTAATTGCTATATGATATTGAATTTATTTATTTTAAATCAATATTGTTTAGTAGTTAAATATGTGATAAAAACTATTCTAATAGTTTTTGAATTTATTTAATAAATAAGCCTTTTTTATGACTTGTATTCCACGTTGTTAATGCTCTTTATTTTCCCATTTTTTTTGTACTCTTTTAATTTTTTTATTTATATAATATCAAAACATAAGTTTTTATTTAGATTAATATAAATACAATTGATTAATTTATATTAGACTTTGCCGTACAAATCATTTGTAATGTTACTTCTTATGTACTTAATTCTATTTTTATATAATGAGATGGTTTCAAAATAAAATTTAATCAAATTCCAAGACCTAATCCTTCACTCCTGATGTTATAAATGCAGATCCTTAAAACCCTGATAGTTGGCAAAAGAAAAAAAAAATCAAATATCACTGAATCTTCAATTCCTGCACTCAATTCTAAATCAATATCTATGTACAACTATAATGAAAAATAAAAATAACTTATTTTTACTACTACGTAAAAGAAAAAAAACTAAAATTATCTGAATTAATAATGGTAATCATTTTAATTTTAGTGGTAGTATTACTTGCCAGTGCATTAAAGAAAAAAAATATATAAACATATATACAAATTCTTAAAACCTAAAAAATAATTCAAAATAGAAATATGTAATTATAATATTTTTCTAATTTCATAATGTTATTTTCTTTCAAATCAAACAGATTTATGATATAAGAGAAAAAATATTAAAAAAATTAAAAATATTTAATCTTTAAGAGGTCATCTAGGATCAAATATTAGTCGGTTAATATGTTTATTCAAATATTTTGTTCTCTACTGTTCTAAGTTGAAAATTAAAAATTAATTAATTAATTAATAAAAAAAGATTACATAAAAGAAATATTCTACACTTTTTAAATAAATCCTCAATTTTTTATACAATCATATAAAAAATACATTTTTTCTGTTTTATTTCTCCCCTAAATAAAATAATATGTATATTCTATTTGAAAATTTATTTTTGAAAAACAATCCAATCAAGTTTTATAAAAAAATCCAATCAAATCAAATGAAATTATACAAACATAAAAGAAAAAAAATATTGATAAAAAATAAATACTTTTTTTTATCTCGCTCCTAAATAAAATATTTTAAATTATAGTCAAAATAGAATCAAATATTTCAAAAATAAAAATAAAATTTATAAATCTCTCATTATCATATATATTTATTAAAATAAATGAATTAATTAATTAATAAAAAATTACATAAAACAAACCGTATATCCTCTTCAAATAAATCCCCCATTTTCTATACAATCATAAACAAAGTATATATTTTTTTATCTCTCTTTTAAATAAAATATTATGTGCATTCTATTTAAAATTTTATTTTTTAAAAAATATATCCAATCAAATATAGAAACATAAAGAAAAAAAATATCAATAAAATAATATAATTTTTTTTATCTCACTTCTAAATAAAATATTTTCAATTATAGTTAAAATAAAATTAAATATTTAAAAAATAAAATATATAAATTTTTCTCATTATTATATATATTTATTTAAAAATAAATTTTAAAAAAATAAAGCTTAAAATTTTAAAATTCTTAATTATCTATATGTATTTACTTAAAAAATAATTTTTATAAATTATATTCAATCACCTAATAAAATATAATTTTTTAACTGGATGTGACTAAAATTATTTTAGGATATTCGAAATTTTATTAAGGGCACCATCGAAAATCTAATTATCTCTCCTCTCTATTCCTACATTTATTTTTATACATGGTATAGATAATAGATTTCCATAAAGAAAATTAAGTCATCACTCAATGTCTACCCTTAACCCCAAATTAATATTTATATATAACTATAATGAAAATGTAATAAATTTTTTTACTATTAAGTAAAAGAAAAAAAATGAGAAGATGATTTGAATTGATAATGGAAATCATTTTGACCATAATGATAATATTATTTATAGTTATAGTTAAAGCCTCAAAAAGTGAACCAATTCTTAAAATTATACGGTTATAGTTTTTTTTTCTAATTTCCTAAACACTATTTTCTTTTAAGTTATATATATATATATATAAAAGAGCTTACTTGACACTCTCTTCTTTAATCATTTCTATTTTTCTATTTTTATAAATTTTAAATTTTAAATTATTTTTATTCATTTTTTTCATATTTGGTCTAATATATACGATCATATCTAAAATTTTAAATAATTAATACTTTAAAATTTTTTAATTTTGAAATTAAATCTTTCAAAACTTTTTATTTATTTATTTCTTTATATCCATCTACATATATCTATACCTATCTATATATATATGTTCAATTCAGATATACCATTGCCTTTTTCTTCAATTGAGGTAATGTTAATTCTTTGTCTTTTTTAGATTTTTTAATTTTCTTGTGCAATCTTTTATGGACTTTTTTTTATGCATCTTGTGACTTTTCTCCTCTTTAATAATATTTTCTTTATTATTTAACAATCGTATGTGTCGTATGTGTATAAGTGCATGTATGAAAAATATTATATGGATGGAAATGAAGATGAAAGAAAAAGTTAACTATAAATCCATTTATATATTTTTTTAAAATTTATTATTTTTTGGCAAATTATATAAAACTATAGATCGTAAATTTTTTCATTCATTGCTTTGTATTTATATATGTTTATGTAAATTTTTAATTATTTTGATTCATATATTATTATTATATTTTTATATTTTTTTTCTCCAATTGTCTAGTTTGTATATGGCCTATAATTCAAGTATTTCATATGATTTGGTTTGATTTGAATTTTAAAATTAAAATAGAACTAAAAAATTGGAAAGAGAAATATAACTACAATCTATATTATTTTATTTATTTATTTATTATCATTATTATATTGCCACTTACATCAAAGAATAAATCTCTCTACTATTAAAATTATATATATATATATATATTGATTTAAAAAGATAAAAAAGAAAAAAAATATTAAATTCAATAAATATATTTAACAAATTAAAAAGGAATTGAGATATCTTATTTAAAATTAAAAAATTTTAATCATTAATAGGCTAACTCTTTATTACAAGCGAGATATTAATCTCTTACTAAATTAAAATGATAGTAGATACAAATTATTCCATAATAAAAAAGAAAATAAAAAATTATTATTAAGAATAAAACACTTTCAAAACTCACCTAACAAAAAAAATATATTTCAATGTACATAAATATATAAATATATCAATAAAAATAAAGAAAAAATATTAAGTAATATACTTTCTCTTTTTTTTTATCTCTCTTAAATAAAATATTATATATATTCTATTTAAAATTTATTTTTTAAAAATACTTCCAATCAGATCATATAAAGATAGAGAAAAAAATAATAATAAAAAATATATTTTCTTCCTTTTTTTATCTATCTCCTGAATAAAATATTTTAAATTACAATTAAAATAGAATTAAATACTTAAGAAATAAAATATAAATTTTTTTAAATGTCTCATTATCATATATATTTATTAAAAAAATAAATTTTGTAAAGATAAAATTTAAATTTTGAAATGCTTAATTATCAATAATATTTATTTAAAAATAACTTTTTTTTATTAGGAGGTCTGATAGGCTAAAATAACACTGTAGGTTTTGCGAGAAGAAACAACTTTTTTCTAAACTCATTAAATTGATAAAAACTCTTGTGGTCGAGAGGAATCTAACTCGAGATGAATCTAACTCGAAATCTCTCAATGATTTGAAAGGAAGGTACTATAATTACAAGCTCATCATGGATAGATACATTTATCGATACAAGATCATAAAACTGTAAGTTATTATAATTTTACAACATTGAATTATTATTTATTATTATTATAATTATTATTGTTATTATATCTTGACATATATTAGTCATATGCTACCAGTTTTGAGAATTGGTTGATTTATTTCTTAAATATAATTAAGATTTGTTTTTATTATATTTGGAGATTAGTCGATCTAGAATTATTAATGATATTTGTACCTTGAATATGCTTTTGAAGAAGGAAAATCGAGAGAAAAAGTTTTATGATAAACTTTTGATTTATTTCATGTCTTTTTATTATTGTGCAAAGTACTGAGCTCCTAATTTAATATCTTGAAGTTTATCCAATTTGATTTTCTCCATTTTCTGAAGTAAATGAAATAACATATAATACTAGACATGAGAGTAGTGAAATCTATCAAACTAGATTTGATGCATTTTCTAAATGATAAAAAATATATACTTATTATTGAGAATATCGATAAAATCACAATTGAAGTAATGATTTTAACAATTATGGTGGCCACATAATTAAAAATAAATTTTACCATCAAAAGTAGTACAAATAATGTGACATATATGAATATCGGTTATGCACTTGTACAGTAAAATATAGAAAGACAAATTTGGCTTTAGTAATAAAAGAATATTTAAAAGTTCTAGAAGAGCAAATATAAAAATGCTGATTGAAATAAATATAATTGTAAACTGAAAATTTATAAATCTAAATATTTTTATTATTTAGCATGATCTGTTAGACCATCATGAACAATAATGATACGAAAAAGAAAATTAAATCCTTATGTGGATATTTACTGAAAAACCAAAAGTTTTCTCAAATCTATTGAATTTTTCATATTTAGTTTATTTTCAAAGTAAATTAATTATTGAGCACCGGATAGAGTTCAAATTGAGTTGATGCATTTTCTAGAATATATAAAGGAAAATCATTGATTAATTCATCCATCATATGAATTATTTAGATATTTTGTGGATGCATTCAAAAAAAATTTGCATGATTATTATTAACTTGCAACCTGAAGTTTGTAAAAATTATTATCAACATGCAACCAGAAGTTTGTATGATTATTTGCACAAATAGTTTGATGAAAATATAATTTCTGATTATGCTTTTAAGACAATTTATCTTGCGAATGATAGTGAATTTACACATCAACCTTTAATAATTATGACATGTGTTAATTGAAATAATTTAGGATAACTTGTTATTGCTTTTATTTATGCTAAAAAATGATTTAGTAGAATCATTTATAAATGATTGCAATTAATTGCAAGACAATTATTATGAAAATGAATGAGAACAAATCTCCCTATTTTTTAGAGGGACATGCTATTAAATTTAAAGAAAATTATATTATGATTCCTGTGGTTTGTAAAATACAACTAGTTCATCCATGTCTTTTATAAAATACACCAGTTTGTCCTTATGTTTTGCTTCTGTTATACTAATAGGTCCTTCCGTCCATTTGTTGCATCTTTTCCGTTAAGTCAATAAAAAAACACTGAGGTCAAAGAAGAGATACTAAAATATTACACCAAAAAAATTATAATGTGGTCCTTATAGTTTGAAAAATATAATTAGTCTGTCCTTATACTTTTAAAAAATAAAATGGATAATTTCGTCATTTCATAAAGTATTTAACAAAAAAATATAAATTTTGGACGGAAGGACCTTATAGTTTAATTGAAGTAAAATATAATAATATTTTAATTTATTTTTAAAAAAATAGGGACAGACTAGTTGTATCTCATAAACCACAGAGGTCATACTATAATTTTTTCTAAGTTTAATAACACTTACTCACATCGAACCAATAAGTTATTTTATAAGTTCTCCCCTTTATAACTAATTTTGGATTAGGAGTCAAATATTACCTATCAAAGAATTTTTAAATGCATACTGCATGTTCTGATTGCTCCGTCACAACTCACTAAGATGGGTCCTCAAAAGGAGATTGAAAAATATATCGGGTATGAATTTAATTATATGATTAAATAACTAGAACTTTCAAATAAGAAAGTTATATGTGTGAAATTTATTAATTTTTATGGATTTTGACATTTGGGGGGAGAAAATAAGCAACTAGAAAAATAAATTGATTAGAAAAGAATTATCGTTATTATATTTTGATCCTCATACAAGACTGTATAATTTTAAAAAGTTTTAAAAATAATTAATTTATAAAATATTGCAAATTAGTTGTTAGATATATTTACTGATTCAAAAGGAGATAGTTAAATCTCACATATTAGCTGCAAATACTTCCGTTAGAATTGAAGTCCCTGAAGGGCAAACTACTTTTGCTAATGAATCTACGACATACCTAAAGCGTAGTAGATCAATTCCAAAGATGAAAATTAAAAGAAAAAGAGTAAATATTCAAGATGGTCAAGTTCTAAAAAAAATAAAATTTAGAAGAGATCCTAGACACGACAAATAAGTTTTTCGAAAAAATTTAGGCACCTGAAATGAATGAAACTATGAGATCTCTATAAATTATCTCATGTCAGGATAAGATAGAACCAATATAAAAGAATGTCAACAATAATTTTATGATATAGTGCTAAATTTGTTAAAATATTATAAGGATCTTGAGAATTATCTATTGAGAATACAAACATAAAATGATTAACCAAAATAGAATGATGCATGTGGCATTTAATTTACTTGAAAAGTAAAATTTAAAATTTCAACATGAGCATCAAGAGATATCAAACCAGTAGAATATAAATATATACTGTGCAAAATCGAAATGTACTCATGACATATAAAGCAAACTTATTGCACAAGTTTTTTGCAAAAGAACTAACATTGATTATGTGGATAAATATCCTCATATGGTGGATGCAATTATACTTTGATATTTGATTAGTTTGACAATTTATGAAAATTTGAAATGCGTCTAATGAGTTAATAGTTGTCCATTTACATGGCTAATTTGATATATATATATATGAAAATTCCTGAAGGATTTTAGCTGCTTGAAACATAAAATTAAATTCTCAAAAAAATTTATTCAATTAAATTATATAGAGCTCTATATGAATTAGTGGATAATAGTATCCATGAAATATTGAAAAATGCTTGAAGTAAGCAAATCAAGACATCGAAAAATATATTTAAGATTTTTATATGGATTAAAGAAATCTCAAAACATATGGTATGATCGCCTTAATGATATTTATAACTGAAAAAATATTATATTATATTATATTATGATTATATTGTATTTACAATATTCTTTTATTGGAAGTCACATGCTTTCATATACTTTGTATGTTATCATGAGCAAGGTGATATATTGATTAGTGAATATTTATTGAAAGAATATAATAATAATATTATTATACATTCATGAATTTTTATAGAAATATTTAAAATGAATTTATCATTATTTGATCATGAATATTATTGGAACTTTTGAAGAGCTTGTAAAGATTATAAATTTCTTAAGTGAAGAGTTTGAAATAAAAAATATTGGGAATATAAAGTCTTGCCTCGACCTAAAGGTCAAGCATTTTATAAATGAAATTTTACCTACAAATTCACATATATGACTAAGTTATTAAAATAATTTTATATAGATACCAATGGCTGTGAGCTCACTTGATGAGAAAATGAACATTTTTTAGTTTTGAGAAAATTATGAAAAACTTATTGATCTTAAAGTACTATTTCTTAGTGTAATAAAGACGCTAATATATCTTGCTAGTCATATGACTTGATATAATCATTTTTATGAATTTTATTTGCAAGATATATTTTTTCTTGAATATGAAGAAATTGAATGGAGTTAAATATATATTTTGAGAGTTACATGACATATGATATATATGAGTTTATATCATAACTAACATGTCAAAATTAGATTTGATTTGCTATGAAAATGCAAGTTATTTATGTAACACACAGTTTGTTATATCACAAACAAATTATTTATTTATATGTGGAGGTACAATTATTTTTTGGCATTCAAGAAATGAAATATTGCTACTACTTCTTTTAGGCATTAAAATTTTAGCAACTCCGGGAGAAAAAGGAGAATGTATTTGATTGAGTACATATATTCAAAGTACGTGCAGTCCATTTGTTAAGAAAGAAATTTCTATAATATTATAAGAAGGCAATACTTCATATACATATCTTTGTTGAAGGAAGGATAAGTTAAAGGAGACAAGAAAAATATATTTCATCAAAATGTGGTCTCCAAAAAGAATGATGATATTAAAGTTCAGCCATTCAAACAACGATATTGTTGATTTACTCATCAAAACACTTTTTATTACAAGTTTTCTATAATAAGTTTGAAGGATTGATGTACAAATTGGAATGGATAAACTCAAAGATTTCAAGATTTGTGTGTGAGGGAAAGTAAATATACATTGTACTCATTTTCCCTTTAATCAAGATCTTCTTCATTGGATTTTTCTGGGAAAGGTTTTTAATGAGACAATATTTCAATGCGTATTTAATAAAAAAATAATATACTCTTTTTCTTTCACTAAGATTTTTTTCCACAGAGTTATTTTTTTTTGTTAGTAAAGTTTTAACGAGGCATGTTTTTTAAAAAATGAACATCCAAAGAAAAGTGTTATAAAATAAATAGATGTCCTATATGGATAAAAATTTGTATTCCTAATTATTCCGAACTCTATCTTTCCAATTTATATAGGCCTTTATTAGGGTTCACTTATATATATATATATGGCTTCTCATCAATAAAAATGATTACACTCTCGTATTCTTCCTTATTCTCTTCATTCTCCCTTTATTTCTCTCCCTATTTTCTTATTGTTTTATAACGCTAATACAATATAAATATTTACCAAATACTTAATTATAATTTACGTAAACAATCTAAAGTATTTCAAGGATCAAATAGATATTTGCCAAAGAGCCTAACTAAGGTTGCCAATTTCCCTTAACTAATGGTGACTTATTTCCTAAGAGAAGACCCTATGTATACATGAATAACACGAGAAAATGAGGGGATTTAAACCCTAAACATGTAACTCAAATCTATCATTCTCTCAAATAGTCTATGGCATCTTTAGAGGCTACAATGACCAATCCGGCTAATTGAACTTAATTAAGTTAGTGGATATTTTCGTTCAATATTTTTTTAAATTAACTCATTAATAGTAATATCAACAATTACAAATAAGCATATAGACCAGACATATAATTTTACGAGCTAATAAAGTTCGTTGATCTGTTAAAGGACTTCATATTCTTTCAAATAATGAAATCAAAACTAAAAAAATAAATAATATTAAATCTTTCTGCTTGGAGTTGATTTTAACGAAAGATATAAATCTTTATAGCAGCAATTAGTTTCTTAATTGATTTGGATGTCAAAATAATAACTCCTTTGAATTTTCTGTAATTGGATTATTTTTTCAATAATTTGCAACAAATGATGAAGAAACATGCAGTACTATCAGACTCCATCGATCGTAGATATTTTCGTTCAATATTAAGATGCAATACATAGGATACATGGTATCATATTTTAATAGAGAAAATCTAATTTTTTTTTAATTGATAGTCCATCTTTCCTTTTTGATTTGTCTCAAAATATAATCCACTTTTTTTTTGCCATTATAGTTAATCCTTAAATTGTCTATTATACCCTTTTTTGAATTTTATCTTATTTTCAATAATTCTCATTGATTCTTACTTATTATTTCAATATGATAATTGCTCATATGTTATTTAAGATAAACATCATAAAAAAGATAAATGAATAAAATTATTTTTTAAGCATAATAATTATTATTTTTTTCATTTATGTAAAAATAGAAAGTGAACTACCTTTTTAAGAGTACATAATAAGCCTTTTAGTCAACATTTAGTTTTATGATTACTCTTAGCATTTGAATTAGTGAATGACTAATCCTAATTATTTGGAATCGGAATCTCCAAAAAATGAGCTTTGAGTGATGAAAAGAACTATTATTCTTTCATTTTCATTTCTCATGAAAATATTTTGTCTTTACTTGTAATTTCACAATCGTAGAAGTCAGTTATGCGGATCACATCAAATTACTTCAATAGTGAAGTTTTTTTTTATTTTAGGAACATTAGTGAAATTTCAATTACTTGTACATTTTAAAGCAAGAAAAAAAAAATAAAAGAAAAGAATATTAGAGTACGTAATTGATAAACAATGAAGAATTAAGCTTGTATAATTATTCTGACCATCATATGCACTTTCTTTAATTTAGATAGATAAGATTATTCCTTGTTCTTCTTTTTTTATAAAATAAATTATTTAATTAACCAAATACATCAACTTATTAAAAATGCAACTTTAAAGATTTGAGAAATCTATCATTAATGTGGAATTAGCATTTTCTTACAAGTTGGGGAAACATATCAATTACTGCCATTCAAATAATATATGATGTATAATTTAGTGAAGTGACATATGATATAAACTTTTGAAATGTATTTTTATTTTATCGAGAAAAATGCGACAGAGAACTTAGACTAGAATTAAATGCTGATTGCACCGGATCGGCCAGTTAAAAAGTTAAGTACTTACGGCAAATGCTCCATTTTTAATCTCGCATAAAGGAAAAGTGTGCAGAATTACTCATTTTAATATTCGTTTATCACTTTTGAATAAACATACTATCTCTATCTCCATTCTAATAACAGTTAAGGAAATTGCATAAAAAAGAAAGTTATTTAAAAAGAAAAAAAAGAAAGTTATGAAGTAATCTTAATTCTGAGTAAAAAGTAATTGTAATTGACAAAATTATTCTTTGGCAATTCATTGAAAAGTAAATACTTGAAAATACCAAAAAATAAAAATAAAAATTTAAAAAATTAATTAATATTCTCGTAATGATAAGAAAATTTAAGTCGCAACGGATAAGAAGAAGTAAAGTTTAGTTTAGGCTATTTTTATTTTAAAAATAAATAATCTTTGAAAAATATTTATCATATTTAGTCACTGTTTAATTTCATAAGAATAAACAAATATCTTGAATTATAAAAATTTCATATTTAAAAAAAATATATATATGACAATGGCAAATTATACTAGTTGCTTGTGATTGGTAGCGGCAACTTGGGTGGACGGTTATTGGTGTTTGCTATCAATGGTCGGTGATGATGAATATTGGTGATTGATAAATTAATTGATTGAAATTCATAAATTCTTTTCTTTTTTATGATAAATTTATCAACGTTCAAAAGAATGTTTTCATTTCTAAAAAAAAAGGTGAAAAAAAGAGAATAATTTCCTTTAAAATAATTTTATTTTTCTTTTGACAAAAAAGATATTCTACTTTGATATTGATGTTCTTGAGCTCCATACATTCAGAAAATTAAAATATTTTTCAAGTAAATTATTTATTAAGAAAAACTAATTCTATTTCCTAATTAATATGAAATAATGATCATCAGATATTATTTACACATTAATGGGAAAAATGGGAATTCATATGAATTGATAAGCATTGGAAGTTCCAATGCATTTAAGTTTAATAGTAATAATAAAACCTGTCTGCCACTTAAATTTAATAATTTTAATTAAAATAAAAAAAGATTCACACATTATGATGAGTCTGATTATTCGATCGACCTGAATCATATACTAAAGTGAAGACTTAACTGAGTTGTACTTATCTCACTTGAGAATCATCAACTGCTGTCCTGTCTCAATGTCGCTACAACATTTCCATTTTTTTTTTTTTAATATCTATTGAAAGTGCCAAAAAAAAAAAGTGGGTTCCTCAAATTAAATTAACGGAATATTCTCAATAATAGAGGAAGAGAAGCCAATCAAATGTAATACCTACTTCTTTCCGTAATTCCCAGAACTTCTTCATACCGTTTTGGATCCATTTCTCACTTCATAGAGAATCTCAAAAGTGTAAGAAAGAAATCTTGTTTGAACTGTCCACGTTTAATTCATCCTTCAAAAAATCATATGGGTAAGTGAATTTATGCATGGTTGCTCGAATATATTGAAAAACATAAATTACACATGTGGATTCATTCTGGACAATAACACCATTTTACTTGTAAATAAAAAGATAAAACCAAAAATCTGATTCAATCAATTACTAATACAATTACAATGTGTTTGCTTTTGAAATTTTTGTTCCATTAGTCAATTACGCGATTTTATCATCGCTAAATCATTTCCGTAGTTAGTTAAATAGGCTCATTTCACTTATTTTAATCAAACCATCGACTTACATTAAATTAAAAGTAAGAACATCGTCAATAATAATTGAAGGTGTGGTATTCCAAATCCACCGAAATTGTCCACTTCAAACCGAACTCGCTCAGACCTGCACTTACATCTTATATTTAGTCGACGTGAATTTGGATAAGATTCTATTCTTGAACATCAGATGTAGAACTAAACTACCATAGTTGAGTAAACAAAAACAATTTGGTTAGATCTCTCAATAAAGTAAAAATAAACAAAGTTATGATAAAGACCCTGAGAATATTTCTTCACTAACGTATTTCTTTTCAAATTTATAAATATGATGTTTAGTAATTCGTTGATGTATCTTTAGTAATATTTCCAAAAATTCTTAAGAAATAATTCGGTATTTCGAAAGCATTTATTTTAGAAGAACCAATTTATATAGTGTATTGGAATTTATTTTTTCATTTTTAAAATAATCTAATTTTTCATAATATATTAATATATTTATTTAATTGAATTTTTCAAGAAAAATGATATTTCTATTTGTTATAAACATGTGAGAAAAACACTAAAAAAAGGAAAAACATATAAAAATTTGAAACATCTATGAAGACTGAAGAGTTTTGATTGGTGAATTCAATATAATTAGGGTTTATCACAATCAATACTACCCTAAATGGTGAATTCAATAGAAAGGAAGAGTGGAATTTTTTTTTAAAAGAGAAGGAACAGTTGCCTTCAATGGATAAAAAGGAAATCCAGAAACAGTGAAGAAGGGAAAGTGATGAGCTGAATGATTTGAAATTCTATTATGAGGCCCAAAGAGAAGAAAAAAAACCAAAAATAAAGTGTACAAAAAGAGTGGAATCAAATAGTGAAGAAATGATTCTCGAAGAAGAAATGATTCTTGGAATTGCACTTCCAGATATAAAAGAGCGGTGGACAAAGGAAAGTGCCAAAAAAGAATTATTACAGGAAAAGCCAAGTGGCAGAACAAATTAAAAATGAAATAAAGACAAACATTTATAAGTGGAGGAATTTGATTTTATGCTTGAAAGTTAGCATGATCAATTAAAGATTAAAAATAATAAAAAGATAAAAATTGCCAAAATAAGAAAAATCTAAACTTAAAAACTAAGGTAGGAATATTGAACTTCTAGCTAGTTGACGCTTTCAAATTGAGTTCTCCTTTTTTTACTAAATATTTATACCCATGTTTATATAACAGATCATAAATTTGACTAATTCCCATTCTCTTTTGGACCAAAATGAACTAATTGATATTCTCAAATTGAATTCTCCTTTAACTTGATATTTTATGTCGACCCCTATTAAATTTTATTTCAATAATATTATTATATAAATTATTAATTATTGGATCTTCTTTCAGTGTTTATAATTTCTTATACTATGAAATAGACAATCAATTGTTATGTTATTAACTAATTACAAAATTTATTATTTCTTCTGTTCACAAATATAAATCATTTTAGGGCAGAGTAATAGTTGTTGGCTCATGATGATCTATGATCATAGTAATTTTATTGTCTATTTTACATATATTTAACTATGAGTAGTGTCTCTTTTGTCCCTACTTAAAATGGACAGATTTTGATAGGGAGGAGAAAGAATGAAAATTTAAACTTCAAATATTTTTCCTTCATCATTTAATAACCCTAGACAAAGCATTAAATAAGTGAAAAGGTCAATATACATGCAAGACATTTTAATATGTTTTTTCCTCATCAATACTAATCTTGTGATTCCAAGTGGCTTGGTTATTTATTATACACAACTAATTACTCCTTGTGATCCATTTATATAAACAAAGTTTCTATCTTCGACGTTTTATTTATATAGACAAAGTTACTTAATTTTGATTATATCTAAAGTGTAAAATTTTAATTACCCTTGATTTGTTTTGTTTAGAGTACAAACTTTTTAGAAAAATAATAAAATGACAGACAAAGTTGAAATATGACATTTTAATATGTATTTTTCATCTTTTATTTTTTTCTTTTTCAAAATTTCATTTTAATATCATATTCCACAATATTCGTTTTTGCCGGGATATTATAAGCATATCTTTTAACTAATAAATTAATTTCATCGACCAAAATGAATAGATGAAATTTATAACCTAAATGACACATAAACACACATTTTGGCATGACTATAAGCATATAAACGATTTTGGAATGAATATCTATACATGTATTCTTGACCTTTTTATACATTTTTCTCTAGAAGGATAAGCAACAACTTGAGTGGTTAATTTATATTTTAATAAGTCACATTTAAAGATTAAAATAAAATTTAAAAATTAAAATAAAATGAAGGCATCAAAATCGAAATTAAAAGAAGTAAACATTGACTAGGGCAAACTTGGACACTTGAATCAAACTAAATTTAGACAATTTAATTTGAATTAAATTAAGTCACACCTAGAATTAAATAAATTAAAATACCTTATTGGAATTAAATTAAATAATTATTGATTAACTTAGCATGCAATCTGAAATTCCAGCAAGCAAGAATAGCAAACAAAGACAATCCCTTCCCTACCAAACCCCCAAACAACAAGGATTGAGAACGTGGATTATAGGGCAAAAACAACAAGAAAGAAAACATCACAAGATGAAATCTTGATAAGTAATCAATTCTTGATGCAACAAGTGAAGAAGATAAACTCCCCATTCAAAGAAAAAAACAAATAGCCACAAGTTTGTGATAAAAAAACAAATTCCTGTTTTACATGTTAAGGAGACTATTTATATGCCTCAAGCAAACCTAACCCTAATGAAACATATCTAAATAGGCTGCCCTAAGGTCCAATAACATGGGTTCAACCAAAACACACTAAATGAAGTCATTTTAGGCCCCAATAAACAAGTTAATTTAGGCCCAATCACAAGAATAATAAAATCAGCCCAAAACAATAAAGCCATGTAATTTTAATAGGGCCTTTACAAAGCTTAACATTAACTTTTCCAAGCCTTCACAAGATAAAGAGGTCTTAGCCCATAATTCCCATATTCATTTAGCTTTAGCTCTTTATCTATAAAAT
>CANUEX010033306.1:0-42747 GCA_948099535.1 Jatropha multifida | reverse complement strand
AATTATTTATTGATTTTGGTATTTTTGGTTGATTAAGTAGTGTGATTGATTTATTAATTATGGAAATAAATAAAATATATTGGTTGGGAATTTAGTTAGTTACAAAGTAATTATAGGATTTTAATTGGTTATTGTTAATATTTCATAATTATAAAAATTAGTTTATTACGGATTAATAGATATTATTGAAGAATTTTAAATAAATAGAGTATATTAAGAGTTGAATGAGTTATTCGGTTGATTAAATGAATCGTTGTAGAAAAATAGATTTTTATTGATAAGGTTGAAAATATTATATAGAACATTATTAATGGTGGTAATTGGAGAATTTGATTAATTATAGATTAAATTAGTTTAGTATAGAATTTTAGTAAATTAAATTGAAGAATATAATTAATTAATTAAGGGTTGATGATTATTATTAAAGGTTTTTAGATAATTAAATTATTTCGAGAGTTAATGTGAATTTTGGTGAAATAAGTGAGTTTAAGTAAATTCGGGTTGAAAATAAATATTTGGTTTATATTTGAAGATTTTAATTAGATAGAATTAATGAAATCGATTTAGGTATGATAATTTTGGAGTTAGATTGATTAATGATTATTGAAGTTTGACTAAATGGAAAATAAATTATAATAGGTATTTTGATGATAATTAATATAAGGATGAATATTTGGTAGAATTAATTAAATACATGTGGTGAGTTAAATAAATGACGTTACTAAGAAATTATTATTATTGTTAATGTTAAATTACAATTTGGAATATAAATATATTTTGTAGTAAAGTGAATGAAATTGATATCTAGACTAAATACAAAACAAGTGAATAAATTAATTGCTGATAAATAGTAAGGTTATATAGTGAATTAATAGAAATTTAGTCAGAAAAATAAAATAAGATTTATTAAAATAATATTCTTAATTAAGGGAGTCAGTATCTAATTATATTTTCTTATTATACGTGTTTCTTAGATCGACCAAGTTCCTCTACTGCTCCTCCAAATCAGAACCCAGGACAAACCTGAATATTATTCTGCGGTCACTGTGAGTAATAATAAATGGTGCACACCATCCTGCATACATGCATTTCATATGCATATCACATATTCCTCATATTATTTAAATAATTATGATCATTTCTTATTGCTATATTGATATTCTTCATTTTTCAAATATAATATCCTAGTTTTATAATCTTAGTCTTTGATATATAATATTTTGATTCTCTAAATTTATATAATTTCTGCCCTTGATTACATTCATATGTTGCATTTTTTGTATTGAATATATTTGTGAATAACTGTGATGTGAAATAATGTGTTTTTGTATTTAGGTGGAAATTGGGACGACGTGTGTCACTATAGGTCAGTAGGCCAAGTATGGGGGATCGGCTCCCTAGTATATATATATATATATATTATTATTATAGAATTGGCCTGGGGCCAATAGGTGGATTTATGACATCACTGACTAATTTTCACATGCTGTGAATATTTGAATGTGATTTGTTTGAAGATACTGTTGTATGACACGTGCTTGTGAAGTATGTCAATTATTATATTGTGAAAGCATACTGCTTGAATGTGTGAGTTTGCATTATTTATTATTATTCACTAAATTTAGTGAAACTCACCCCCTTCCATAAATATTTTCAGGAAATAAAAGTACCGTTAGTCTATAAGACTCTGCTTCCTTCTCTGCAGAGATTTGATCATATTAGTATAAATTTTCTGTTAATATTTGTGGTTTTTCGCATGTTTTATTTAACTCCGCAATTAGAATATTTAAATAATATTTGGTTGTGTAAAAGAATTATCATGTAATTATAAATAAATCATGGAGTGTTTCTTTATGAGTATTTGGAGACTATATGGTAGGAATAGTTTGATGATATTATGACAAATAAATATTTATATGAGAATATATTTTTATTAAATGGATATGGGCCCGAGCTGCGAGTAGTACTTAATACTAATGCTGGGTCAGAATTGTTAACTCTGATTATTGTATGAATAATGTCATAATATGGGCTTACTATTCCGATAGTCAAATAATAATAGGAATGGATTTTTATGGTTTAGGCTTACTACGGGCCTCGGGGGCCTTAAGCTTACCTAGATCCTAGTGCCGGTCCGGCCCACAGTTTTGGATCATGACAGCATAACTACAATATAAGATACGACTTTAATATCCACATCAATTATTTTCATCAGACGAGTTATACTGCAATTTTATCGATAGCATGTAATATTTTGAACCATGTCTTTGCTCAAAATCTAAAAATAAATTATTTAACGTTTTCAACATCACATGAGAATCAATATGTAAAATTATAAATAACAATATTAGTAATGGAATATACTCTATTAAGTTTGAAAAAGATTAAATTCAAAAATGCTAAAGTCATATATAAAAAATATTTAAAAAAAACATTAAAATTTTAGAGGTCTAATTATTTTTTCATCCATTTAAAAAAATTATAGAAAAATTAAATAAAATTCTATTAATTTCAAAAATAAAAGAATAAAATATTGAATAAAAATAGAGCTATTGAATTTTTTCTTTAACATAGAAAAGTTGAAAATAAAAAGATAGCAAATTCAAATATTTATAGTCTATTTTTTTTTAAAAATTTCATTAGACTAAAAAAAGAGAGTTTTTCTTTTTAAAACATTTCATCCATTGAATTTGTTAAATTTAAAAAATTTAAAAATATAATAATATGTAAATGACTCAAATAAGTGAAAATCATCATCTCTAAAAAATCAAAGAAAATTAATATCTTTAAATTTTTTTTAATTTCATTTTAGTTAACTAATATAGTTTAATAATAAAGTGTTTAATTTTATGGTAAAAAATTTAGAACATAATAAATTAATAGAATTTAAGTTTCATTTTCAATAATTGAATTAAGGCTTTTGATTTTCCTCCTAAAAGCAATATAACATGAGAGTATATAATTAAGAACATAAAAAACTATTAATTATAAAAATTACTAGACAATAATATTACAAGATCAAATAAAGAATATATATACATATACATATTATTTTGAATTAAAATACATAAAAATCTAACTAAAATGATATTCAAAATTATAAATGGAATATATTTTTTTTTATTAAAAGGCACTAAAAATAGAACTAAAATGAATTTTTAAAAAGATAAATAGATTTATTTTCTTCGATTAAAATGTATAAAAAATTAATTAAAATGATATATTAAAAATTTCAAATTAAACTAAAGTTACTTTAGAAAACCTCAAAATTTCTTTCTCTATTTTCACATATATGTAGATTATAAATTATAAATTTATTTTTTAACCTACTAAGTTAAAGAAAGCAAAATAATGTATATGATAAGTACATGAAGTATGTATTATTTATTTAAATCTAACATTTAATTTAAATTCTAATAAAATTAAAAACATATATGGCAAAAAAAAGAATTTTGAATTTTCATATATACCATTATTATAAAACATTAAAATAATTAAAAGTAAAATATTTGTATTAATTTACAATTAATGTTAATTATTTATTAAACATAGTATTTAAAATAAAATTTAATTGGTATGTAAATATTGTTAATTATCTATTAAGTATAATATTCAAAATAAAATTTAATTAGTCATCAGTAAAATTATTTTAGAACATTTTAAATTTCATTAACGACATTATGGAGAATTTTATTATTCCCCCTCCTCTCATTCTCACTGTAATATATAATATAGATTAATTTAAAATATATAATTCAATTAAAATCTACATAATCATGTATGAAATAAATTTATAATTGAAAATTCATTTGCTTTTGTTTTCTAAAATATTACTGAAACAATAATTTCATAAAAATAAATAATAAATATCAATTATATTTATATTATGCTATATAATTTTTTATATTTTTATTAAAATAAATATATAAAACAAATATAATATCAATAAAACTATTACATTTAATTTAATAATAAATATATATTTAACTTGAATATCTCTCCTTAATAAAAATACACTAAAAAAATATTAAAATAAAGGATAAAAAAATATTAAAATAAAAAATACAATAATAAGAAAATATTTGGTCATTCTGATAAAATAAATAAGTTAAATTAGTAAAAAAATTGAAAAATTAACTTTATAAAAAGAGATAGACAATTTTCTCACAAAAAATTGAAGTGTTTAGTTTTATGAAATTCATTTAGAAATTCTAAAAATTTATATTTTTTTTTCATTCCAAACATAAAAATATAGATTTCTGAATTAATTCCATGAAATTTTGTGAAATTCATTTATTCCAAACAAATTTTGCGGAGACAACCAAGTTTAACAAAGCATTTGCTTGCATACAAGGTTAAAAACCCCAACATGCAGCTTCGCCAAAGTGTAATTTTTAATGAATCGCCAAAACTTGGTCCTGTATTGAAAATCCCAACATGCAGCTTCTCTAAGGTGCAACAAAATGCCTATACCAATATCATTTCTTCATAATAGATTGCTCCGTCAGATACCTATATAAGGATGCAAGTACAAAAAAATTAGATAGGGCACAATTGGATGTACGTATATTCTCAAATATCAAAGTTCCATATAAGAAGCAAAAATACATCAACTTTCATCTTTAAGTGTATAAGGATGGGGTTCTTTTGGACCTGTTTTTCAGCTCTTTACCAGGGCTTCAACACAAATATCTAATCCCAGCAAAGCACTCCCCAAAATGAAAAAGAGAGGAAACAATGAAGAACTAAACTATTGGGATTGGCTAAATTGGTAAACTGAGTAATAATCTCGGATGAAGATCAGGGGTTCAGAACCTAACAAGAAGTTCATATCAGAGAGATGAATTAATCATGCATGACATTCTTTTGTTTTGGTTCATTCTCCCAAACCCTAGATGACTTACAGGCCATATTGTAGGTTATAATTGAGCCAAGCTGAATTTCAATCATCTGTTTGTGCTTACCTCATAATATAAGCTTTAGATTTAGACTCAAGCTTGGCTTATTGGTTAAGTAGACGCAAGTTATGCGCATTGCAACTCTAAGCCAAAATCAAACCAAAGCAATATTTTGATAAACTGAAGTTGAAAAAAGAAGTTGCACTTATGAGGGGACCATTTATTTCATAAATCATAATATACATGTTATTTTCAAGTTTCAACACTTTGTGTGATAGAATGTGTAATTGTTAAATATTATATTAAGTATACTATATAAAACCAAAAAAACAAAATTGGATTATTTTCTATCCAATTTTCTTTTTAAAAAGTAATTTAAAATATTTCTATAATTATTATGAATGAAAAACATTGAGTTTAAATTCACAATCGAAATACCACAAAATTCACATATGAGATGGTTCATAGGCCAACTAAGTAGCCTAAACGAGCTAAATTTTGCCAAGGTTGAGCTCAGATCATTCAGTAGTCAAGTCTTAAAGGTAAGTGCAACTCAACTCATAAAAAATGACGAACAAGCTTTTATGAACACATGCTCCAAGTAGCCTGTGCTCATATGCAGTTCTAATAAATATGAATACTCTATCCCAACTCTTAAAAATTGAGGAAGTTTTGCATCAAACGTTAAACTCATTGCATTCAAATTACATATTTACCGTGAAAAGCCTCCTGCTCTGACTAGATTACGTTAGCCAGAGTCATACAGAACAGTAATACAGAAAAAAGGAACCATAAGGAAGAAAAGGAACTGATATAACTTACTTGCCAGTGTAGAAGCCAGCAGAGTACCAAGCATTTAAAACAACACTGAGATCAGTTTCAGAGCTGGTGCTTTGTGCTATTTTTTCCTCACTGCCTTTCCCTTTTTCCTTCTTCTCTGTAGGTGCATGGGAGAACACTAAGAGCATGTTTGGTATAAATTTCATAAAATTTTCTTGAATTCACTTCCAAATTCATAGTTACATGTTTGGTATAAAAGAAATTCATTAGCAATTCTAATTTTTAATAATATATGCTCGAACCAAATTGAGAAAATTGCAAATGTACTCGACTGAATAAGGGTAAAAGCTACTAAAACTAATGGATTCTAATTTGAAGCTAGTAAAGCTACAAATGTAAAGATGTAAAATGAATCATATAGGTAATCTAACATGAAAACTCATTACCAATAAAATGAGTTCCATACGAATTTATTTAAAATACTATGTAAACAACAAAACAAATATTCAAGAAAAGGCAATTCATTTCTTGATGCTTACCTAGTATGTTTACAGAGGATATTGCTCTTTCTGCAGCTCCCATTGCTGTTTGGACAATGTCGACATCTATGAGATTGCGAGGGGCATGCTCTGTGGGACCCTCAACAGCAGAGGAATAATAAGGACATGTTCCGCCCAAAGAGCAATGAGAAACATAGGGGCAACAACATGAACATGCAACACTTGACATATGTTGAGAGTGTTGGTAGTCATAAGAACCAAGTTGCTGGAGAACTCTTTGTCTCTTCTCCTCCACATCATAGTACTCAGCAAGTAACTGGTTATAGTCAGACCCATTGACTGCTTGAATCTGTTGTTGGCTACTTGACGAATAATCTACACAATGATCTTCCTCAACTCCTAATCCGCTAGCAACATTGGTCTTCTCATCTGCATCTCTACATTTCAGAATTTAACCAGCAATACAAATGAATACCTATTCACTAGCACTAGGCACTCCATAAATAGCAATTTCATACTTATGAATGAACAATGTTGATTTCATTCTCTTGAATTCAATTATATCAAGCTCATTTATAACCAATTTGGTGCTAGTGTTCCACGTAAATGAAGTAAAAAAAATTTACTCGCACAAATTTCAATTCTATAGAAGTCAATGTAACTAAACTAAATTCTCGCATTTGCAAATGAATTCTATACTTGAAGTTCATTCATACAGAAAGCACAACAAAGTAACACTAATAGATGTATAGTGGTAAATTGATTAAAAGAATCGTTATAACTATGTTACCTTGTGTCATGAGCTTGAGTTTGATTGGTAATGGCAGAGGCATCAATGGAAGTATCCTTGCTTTTTTTCCCGTGCATTTTCTGCAACATTTTAGAGATATAATGAAAATCAAATTGCAAATACAAGTTGGAAATGAAAGCTAAAACAAAACCTTGTACTGGCATACGGCATCATCGAAAGCCTTGATAAGAGCTGAATCATCCCATAATTCTCCTTCTTTCCCCATGTTCAGATTGCTTTCTTTCTCCGAGTCAAAGCCCTTCTTCTCGAAGCATTGGCAATCTCTGCTATTAATGTATTGCTTTCTACGAGTCAGATGGACCGCCCATTTGTGTCCATCCAGCCCAGCCCACATAATGTCAAATACAGGAATAATCTTTTACCAAACAACTCACGAAACCATTTACACAGTTTAAACTATAGGTATATGTGTTTCAGAGTTTTGTTTTTGTTTTTGTTTTTGTTTATCATTCTTCAAATATAATAGTGCAGAAATAACTGATGCAAAACTATCTTGTCAGAATTTATCATGTGATTAATTCAAGTTATTCAACTCAGATAAATACCTAATATGAAATGTTGGACAACTAATATGCACATAATAATAAGATATATAACCATATTTATCGTATTATGATATTCAAATTAGAAAAATGGTATCCTAAGCTCTTGTGAACTTTGTTCAGTTTGCAGAATGGAACAGAAAATGAATGCCCAATAAAATTATTATTTTCCACTCTTCATAAAGTTCGTGTTTCCATAAATTTTGAGAAATATTTGTTACAAAAATAAATCATTACATGCTTTAATAACAGTCAGAGCTGTAGAACAATTCAATCGGATATTCTTATGGTGCATTGAAAAAATGCTTTTACAGCTTCTATATGCAAAGAAAGTTTAATGTAAGCAGAGATAAGAGAAGTACAAAGAAAGTGATCTGGGTGAGGAATTTGATCAAACATTTGGCGTGCGTAGTTGATGAATGATTAGTTTAGGAGATGATTGAATAGAAATGGAGCAAGAGTGGGATGTCTTTTGATTATGAGAGAATATATTTGCTTAACTGATTTATGCGTAGCAGTAAGTGAATCAAAGTAATCCAATTCCGCTCCATGAAGATACATAAATTAGTACGGACATGAATACGGCACTGGCGGGAATTTCAGTTTTAGCGATAGTATAAACAAGTGAAAAATTGAAATTTCTAAATAAAGTCATCTTAGAAAACAAAGACAGCAAGGCCAAAGAAAACCTGAACAAAACATCATATCAAAACTATTGCACTCGATCAAGATCAAAAAGAGCTATAAAAACACATCAATTCAATCAATCTTGAATCATACTACTAAAATTCTTCAACAACAGAACAAAACTTACTGTGAGTAGCAAAACACAGAAAAAACATGTGGGATCTCCGGAACAGACAGATAAGGATATTTGACTCAAATCATTTGAGAAGGTAAGAGCATATACGATATAGGTTACTTACCGGATTCGAATGTCGACAGAGGCTTCTTTTAACAGGAAAAAACAATGCAGAGACAGCAGAGAAGAGAATGTAATGGCGGTCTCTGCTTCAGCTCACGGAAAGGCTTTTTCTGTTTTTCTTTAGGGCTAAACCAATTCAGATACCCCTAACTTTCTTTTGTTCTGTTGTTTTTTAGGGCTAAACCAATCCAGATATCCAAAATTTTATAGTCGTAACAATTGCACTCTAAATATCGCAAACTTTACACGTAATACACAAAATTGGTCAAAAGTAAAATTAAAAAATTAATTAATGTGGGATCCACAATAGTTATCTAACCAGACATTGAATTAACACATGAAACACACCGTCTTCACCTTGCAAATTAAAGTACACACTTCCTTCTCCAATAAACCCATTTTGATATCCTCTTCCTCTCTCTATCTCGCTTTCATGGCTATAACAGAAGTACATCCGATGATGACTCACTGCCTATATGTGGGTTTTCAAAGCTGCGAACGAAAGGCCAAACCAGTTGAACAGGTGCCACAATATGTTGTATTATTAAAAAAGTACATGTGCTGGCTATTGGGTCAAATTTGTGGTATGTTTCTATTAATGGCTTTACCACTGCATATTCGTCTTGGCTAGGTTCCATGTTAAAAGAGCTTAGGGTTTAGTATTATTGTCTCCTTAATTGGGCGTTCGAAGAAAAAATTAAAAATTCTAAGATGCAACGAGTGGACATGGAGGAGAAGAAGGAGAAAAAGAAGAAAAATGGGTTCATTAAGGAAACTAGACGACGAAATTACCCTTTTTTTTTATGTTCTTTGTTTCCCAGCAACTACAAACACAACTAATTAGCATTTAATTACCAAATCAAAGAAAGTGGATGAGAGAGCCATGGAAGAGAGAGCGGGACAGATAATCGCAAAGATGGCCGCGGGTGATTTTAAATTGTTTACTCAATACGGTGGACCCACAGTATAATTTATTATCTCCACTTGGAAAGAGTTATGGTAGATATACGGCATGCAATACTAAAGGGTAAATGAGTAAATGAGAATTGGGCTTGTGAAACCAACACAAACGGAAAAAAAAAAAAAAAAATCCTACAGTTCTTTACAGTGACAGTGATGATAAACGATTATCCAAAAAATGGTGGACACTTTAATTAGAAAAGGCAAACCGTGTTGTCAGCAATTAACACAAATTACAAATTAAACAGCTTAAACATAGTATAAATTAAACTGATTACAGTTAAACAAAATTAACACTACTATTGCATAGGGCAAAATCAATTTATCTAACCACAAACATAAGAATCGATGTTCTGAAACCAAGAAAAAATCAATTTGTTCATAGATACAACCAATAATGGTAATGAAGCTCGAATGACTTTCTTTATTTTTCAAATGTAAAGAAAAACCAATTGAAAAAGTTAATTCTTGTCATTTCATGTTTTGAAGTCAAAAGCTAGCAAACCATATATAAACCGAACTATTAATTCTATAATAAATACCATAAAGTTATTAACTTTGATAGGAGAAACAAGAATAACTCAGTTTAGTCAACTAGCTATAGTGTAACCATTAAATTATCCAAACAACAAAACTATAAAGTGGGTCTACTAAGAGAAAAATCATGGTTAAAAACTTTTCAACCAAATCTGTTCATAGATGCAAAAAAATTTATTGCAAAACTTATCGAGCATACAAAATTATAATATCAAGAAAATTTGACAATTACTGATAACAACAAAATATGCATGTATTTTACCATCTACATTGGCTATTTTGAGCAAAAATGGACCATATATAACCCATTTTTAGCATCAAACCAAGACAAAATAAGGCTATTAAAGCCTTGTAGATATTGAAGCCTAAGTCATGTTCCTGAAAAGCCTAAGAAGCCCAAGTCCAACATTCAGAAATTCCAAAGGAAGAATGGTGAAAAGTTGATCAACGTGGATAGCTGAGAACCAAACACGAGGGAGCTGCAAAACGACCTCCTACCAAATCGTTTAGATTGAAACATTACAGTTGTGATAGGAACATTGTATCCAGCCTTGTGAGCAGTCTCTTCAATATTTTATATTTACTTTTTACATGGTGGAGAACAGCTTGGTAGGCTCAAGTTGTGCAAGTTGACATAGAGGACGTGGAGAAACAAATGCCAATCAAAGACTTCACCAATCAGCCAAAGGAAATAAGAAAGCAACGTGGAAGAACCTGGACCAGACAAGAGAACCTTGAAATGATCTTTTGACAAATCACTTGAACCAAAACTGCAACATTTTGCAAAAGCAACACACCTAGTTCAGATGCATCTGACTATTTTATTACTTTCTTTTCTTCACATAATGCGCGGTGGAGATAGTCTTTGCAGATGCAAGTTGAGCAAGTGGACAAGGAGATGATGTGGACCAATAAAGAGCAAGAAAAAAAAGTCTATATAAGGTAGAAAGAAAGAAATCAAAAGAGTTGGTTACTCAACCTTTAGCCCTTGTGGCCGTGCATAAGAAAGAGAGAATAAGAGTAGCCAATCACACTTCAGTAAAAAATGAAGAGAGAGAGTCAATAAGTTTAATTAGTATTGTTACAAATACAAAAGAAGAGGAGAGGAGCCATAGATCAAGCCTTGGACGTGGAACTCTTTGGCAACCAATTAAAAACCTGAAGTTTGTTATTCATGGCTTTTATTCCTTTTGTGAAGTTTATTTGTGTCAATTTATTTGTAATAATACTAAGTTAAATATTTGGATCTAGTTATGGGATTTATCTATTAATTTAAAATGCAATTTTGAATAATATAATTTATATTGTATGTTTAATTCCTGATTTAATATATTGAACTTAATGCATGTGAATATGTCAGGATCCCATATTTGCATGATGTTAAATCTATTTGAACAGACTGAAAGGTTGACAAATTAGGTAAGATCTCACATATTAAATCTAGAATTTCTTACTAGACCTAGAAATAGGCTAGGTTCTCTGAAGATAAAAGAATTAACATCAGCTTAATGAATTAAAATTGTGTTAAGCTACGAAAGTAGAAATGCATAATTTTAATAGTCAATTTGAGCTCAAAAGAGGATTCTGAATACTTTATGTTAGTTCTCCTTCAAGAATTGACATAAAATTTTAATTATATTAAGCTACGAAAGTGGATGTCATATAGTTGCAGTGGTTCATTTGAGCTCGAAAGAGAATTCTGGACTCCATAAATTAATTATTCATAGTTTGCATATAAGAATTAATAGAAATCCCATAACTAGACCAACTCTATAATTATTTGCTGAATTTATTTTTGATTATTTCCACTTGCTTATTTTAATTTAAATTTATTTAATTTAATTACATTTTAGTTTAATTCAAATTCCATTCAATTTTTGTCTTCCTAATAATTATCGAATATAACAAATTAATAGCCCATTTTCCAATCTCTGTTGGACGATAATCCTTTTTACTACTTGTACGATCCGTACACTTACGAAACGCGAATGCTCTCATCCAAAGACACATCGAACAGTCACCCATAACAAAATTGTTGGTTCCTATTTTCCCATTTTCTTTGTTTTCAGTTTAAACAAGGACAAGAAGCACTTCAAAGTTCCTCAGTTTTTCAATCAAGGCATTTCAAACTATAATAAATAGAGCATACATCTAACCCGGGGTTTGAAGCTACAGGGAGAATTTATTCATGTTGCCTAATAACAAAATTGAACACAAACAATTACACCAAATTAAAGGATTCTTCTAACATTCAGAATTTACTCTAGTTCTAATAAGGTAGAAGGAGGGAACACAGTAAGCATCATAATTCAAATTATGATATAAATAAAGATGGCAGCCAACAATAGTAGAGAAGCTCGAATGACTTTCTTTTTTTTTCAATGAAAAGAAAAAATCCATTAAAAAATTAATTCTTGCCATTTCATGTTTTGAAATCAAAACCCAACAAACCATATATAAACTGAACCATTAATTTTACAATAAACACCATAAAGCTATTAACTTTGATCAGAGAAATAAGTATAACTTCGTTTAATCATCTAGCTATAATTTCACCATTGAATTATCCAAACATCAAAACTATGTAATGGGTCTAATAAGAGAAAAATCAATCCTAAAAACTTCTCAACTAAATCTATTCATAGATACAAAAACACTTATTGCAAAATTTATTGAGCATACAAAATGATAATATGAAGAAAATTTGACAATCATCTCTTTCCCATAACAAAATTGTTGGTTCTTATCATCCCATTTTCTTTGTTTTCCAGATTAAACAAGGACAAAAAATACTTCAAAGTTCCTCAGTTTTTTAATTAAGGGATTTCAAACTAGAACATATAGAGCATACATCTAACCCTAGATTTAAAATTGCTGAGAGAATTTACCCATATTTGAATTGAACCAGAAGAAAAGAAATTGCACGTGTAGAATGGATTAGAGAGGATAGAGTTCCTTTACAAACCATTCAAGCTAAAATTGAGTATTATTCGTATATAGTTAAAACTATTTATGGGGTATTAGACATAAAAATTTGGACATTTCTAGATAAAAAAGAATAAATCTTTACTTGACTTGTCTTTACATTCTATCCATTGATAGAACAAAAAATGACAAACTCTTTCATTGTTTTTTTGTTTTAATCAATAAAAAAAGAAGCAATTCTAATTGTATTTTTTCTAATTCTATTCTTATTTTTTTTATCTTCTATAGGATTAGTCAGATTTTTTTTATAGTTACTGTATTATTATTTTTTATCTCGACATTTTACATTGAACTGTTTGTTTTTTTAATTATTTGCGATTATTTTCTGTTCCTTTCTTTTCTTTCTTTTTCCTTTTATTTCTTTCCTTCTTCTTCTTCCTTTCACGCTAACTCTCTCACTCTCTCTCTCTTCTCAATCACTCTCACTCTCTCACACTCACTGTCTCTCTACGGGCAAGACCGACAGCCACCACGCCATAGCCACCGCCACGCCTCGCCTCAGCCTTGCCCCGCCTTGTGCTAGCCACCGCAGCAGGTCCTCTGCATCACGCCTTCAGCTCCAGCTGTTCTCTCTCTGTTGTGCAACCCGTCCCAGCCGCAGCTCCTCCCTCGTGCGACTGTAGCGCCGCCTGCTCCTCTGCGTGACCCAGTTCAGGCAACCACAGTAGGCACCACAATGGGTTCGCATCTCCCTGACTCGATCCTAGCCGTTCGATCATTTTCCAGTCACTATCCAAGCCGTCGATTTGTGACTTTTGGGACTGTGAAATTAATTGGATACTGATTTTATTTATTCTTAGTATTTTTGATTAATTAATCAATTTTAGTAATTAATTAGTTAATTTGAGTGTTTGTGATAATTTATTAATTATAGGATTTTGATTTATTATTTAGTTGATTTTTATATGTTGAAGGTATATTGTTAGTATTATGGTAATTGATTGATTGTATAGTAATAGGTTATGATTTATTTATTAATTTTGGTTTAGAGTATTATTATTTATGAAGGTTAATTTAATTTTATGATATTGACTATTAGTTGATTTTAGTATTTTAATGATTAATTTTTATTCTTTTGTAGGTTAAATTTTGATTATGATTTATTTAACTTTGGTATTAAGATATAATTGGTGTAGTAATTAAATTGATTAGATGATTTAAATTAGTTAAAGGTATTTTAGTTATAGGCTTTGAATGATATAAAATGGTGGAGGAATTTGATTAATTATGGATTAAATTAGGTTAATATAAATTTTTTTATTAATTAAAATTTAAGGACGTAAATTAGTTTAATTAAGAGTTAATGATTATTATTAAAGGTTTTTAAATAATTAAATTATTTTGGGTGTTAATTTGAGTATTTGATGGAATAAGTGTTATTATATGAATTATTAAATTTAAGGTAATTTTTTGTTGAAAATGATTATTTGGTGGAATTTCTAATAATTTATATTCAAAGATTTTAATTAGTTAGAATTGTTATTAACAGGTAATTAATGAATTTTAAATATATATATATATATATATATATGTTTTGTTAAAATAAAATTTATGGTGGAAAGGTTATGAATTATTGTCAAAAAAGATTATTGAATATTATTTAATTTTATAAGGTTAGAATTAATGAATTTGGATTAATTATGATTACTTGGAGGTGAATGAATTAATAAGGTTTGATTAAATTGAAAATAAGTTATAGGGAATATTTTGGTGGAATTAAATTAAATTGAGGTTAAAGACAAATTATCCAATTTGATTAATTCAATATAATTGAGGTTATTATATAAATTCAATAAATTTGATAGTAATCACTATAAAGATGAATGTTTGATAGAATTGATTAAATATATGTTATGAATTAAATGGTGGAATTATTTGTGAATTTTGATTTAAATAAATTGGATAATAAATAAAAATGAATTACGTTATTAAGGAAATTATTATTGCTGGTGATAATTTACAATTAGAAAATATGAATATATTTTTAAGGATATTAAATTAAAGAATTAAGTTATTAAATATAAGAATATATTTTTATGGTTATTAAAAATCAAATAAGGTGAAATAAATTAAAATGATATTTGAAAATTGAATACAAATTAAGCAAATGAATTATTTGGTAGTAAAATAGTAATTATTCTAAAATTAAAGTTATATTATGTGAATTATATTGGTGGTGAGTTATATTACACGGTGAGTTGATAGAAATGTAAATTTGAGAATAATATAAAATATTATTGAATTGAAGGTTTATTATAAATTATTATTTTGGTTGAATATTTGGATAATTAGTTACCAATGAACAGATTGTGTAGGAAGTAATTGTTTAATATACTGGATTATTATTTTAGGAAGTTAAGTTATATTGAAAATAAGTTGGCAGTTATATTTTTGTGATAATGCTGCTTTAATTATAATAGGAGTTAGAATTTCAACAGAAAAATAAGCAGATAAGTCTATTAAATTAATTCTTTAAATTCTTAACTAAGGAAATCATTTGTCTAACATTATTTTTCTTTATTATATGTATTTTTCTAGATCGATCAAGTTCTTTTACTGCTCCTCCAAATATAACCCAAAGTAAAATTGAAATATTCTGCAATCACTGTGAGTAATAATAAATTGTGCACATCATTATTTGCATACACGTATTTCATACACATATTATACTCTATATATTATTTAAAAATAATCAGTATTCATTTCCTATTCTCATTGTTATTATATTTTTTATATCATTCATTTTATAAATATAATATTTCTATTCTATAAATATGTATAATGATAGCCTTTGATTACGTTCATATATTGCATATAATTTATTGCATTGATTAAATTATTGGATATTTGTAATGTGATATTGATGTACTTTGCATTCGGTGAAAATTGGGATGACATGTGTCATGATGGATTAATGGGTTAAGTATGAGGGATCAACTCCTTTATATATATATATATATATATATGAGAATGAAAAAATTTGGTTGGGGGTCAATGGATGAATTTGTGACGTCACTGATCGATTTTAAGATATTGTGAATATCTGAATGTGATATATTTGAAGGTGCTGATATTGTGACATGTGCTTATGGAAAGTTTGTCCATTTCATATATTGTGAAAGTATACTGTTTGAATGTATAAATTTGCATTATTTATTATTATTCATTCAATTTGGTAAAACTCCACCCCTTTCATAAACTTTTCTAGAAAGTAGAAATATTGTTGGTTCTAAAGACTTTGCTTCATTCTCTGCAGAGATTCAGTGATTATTTCTAACTTAAAAAAAAATATTAGTTTGGACTATATGTTGTGTTGAAATATTATGTGTACTTAGTTGATTCTGCAGTTTGGATAATGAACTCATATTTATGTAAAAATAATAGTGTGCTGATAAATAACTTGTGGGGTATTTTTTTTTGTAATACCCCGAAATTTTTATTTCAAAATAATTTTCATTTAAATTTAATTGTTAAATTATTAGCCAATAATATTACGTCACATAATATTATGGGGACCGAATACTATTTTGGTTCGCCCTAAAATTAATCGAGTAACCGTTAATCGAATAAAAAATGGACCAATTTTTTTTATTGGACCGAATTAATTAAAATTGGACCCGAATAAGATATTTTTGAAGATACTGTACGTTACTATTTTTTTTTCCCCGACAAATTATCAACGGACGGTTTGTTTTTATTAATAATTTTACTTTTTTTTTTCTTTTCCTTTTTCTTTCTTTCTTTTCTCTCTTTTCTTTTTATTTTCCTCTTCTTCTTCTCTCCATCAACACCTCTCTTCCACTCAACTCTCTCTCACTCTCACAGCCCACTCACTGCCACTCCCTCACTGCGCCAACCACCGCGCCACAGCCACCTCCAGCCCCGCTTCCCCTTCTCTTTCCCTATCTTCGCCTTCTCTCCACTACACCGGCCACCGAAACTTCAGCAAGCCATCGCGCCCAACACCAAGCTCCAGCAGCTTCTCCTCCGCGCGCTGCCGTCTCCACTGCGCACGGCATCTCTCTCTCCTTCTCTCTTCGATTTTTGGTTCCAGCAAGCTCAGCCCAGCCTCTCCTTTGCGCGAACCAGACCCAGTTGCTGCCCTTCCTGCCGCCATCAGCAGCCTTCTGTTCAGCTGTCCCAGCAAGTCGACGACGTCACGCCACCCACTCCTCCACACTGCCACCGTCCCAGCCATCACCCATTTCAATATGTGAATTATTGGGACTGTGAAATTAATTGGTACTAACTTTAATTATTCTCATATTTATTTAGTTAAATTTTGATAATTAATTAGTTAGCTAAATTTTAATATTTATGGTTAATTGTTAGAATTTTGATTATTTGATTTTATTATATTGTTAGGTAATTGATTAGTTAATTTTTAGTATTTAGTTTGAATTTTAGTATTTTGAATGAGTAATTAGTTAAATAGTGTATTTGTGATATATTGACAGAATTATGGTAGTTAATTGATTATTTAGTTATAGGTTGAGATTTATTAATTTTAATTGGAATTATGTTGATTAAGGAGGTTAAATTGATTTTAGAATATTAATTATTAATTTTGGTATTTTGAATGATTAGTTTTATTAATTAGGCGGTTGATGGACTATTTGTTGATTTTATATTATTTGATGGATTTTATTATTTTTAGTAATGATTTTAGTAATTATTTAGTTAAATTAAGCATTTGTGATAGTTGATTTATTATAGGAGGTTAAATTATTATTTGGTTGATTTTGTTATATTGAGAAGGTATATTGTTAGAATTTTTGGTAAATTATTGATTGTTGGGTTATATGTTAAATTATTGATTTTAGTCTAGAATTATATTATTTATGGGAGTTAATTTGATTATAGGATATTAATTATTGACTTTGATATTTTTAGTTGATTAATTGTGAAAGTGGATAAAATGAATTAATTGGGGGTTTAGTTAATCAAAAAGTGATTATAGGATTTTTAATAATTTTGAGAACCAATAGATTAAATTAAATGGTGAAATTTAATTAGTTATTGTTAATATTTTGAAATTATGAAAAAAAAATAGTTCATTAAGAATCAGTGATTATTATTGAAGGATTTTAAATAAATGGAGTATGTTAAAGAATAGAACTAATCATCAAGTTGATTAAATAAATATTTGGTAAAATATGTTAAAGAATAGAACTAATTATCAAGTTGATTAAATAAATATTTGGTAAAATTGCTAATGAATTATATTTGAAGATTTTAATTAGTTAGAATTATTATTATTGTTGGTGTTAAATTATAATTTGGAGTATAAATATATTTTATGGTAAAATAAATGGAATTGATATCTAAACTAGATACAAAATAAGCAAATGAATTAATTGCTGGTAAATAGGAAGATTATATAGTGAATTAATAGAAATATATAATTGAAGATTTTTGAATTAAAAGTTTATTATAGTTATAGAGTTTATTATAATTATTATTTGAAAAATTATTTAGTATACAAGATGGTTATTTTAAAAAGCTGGATTATATTAAAATAGGTGGACAGTTATATTTTTTGTGAAAATAATATTAAAAATTTAGTCAGAAAAAATAAAATAAACAGATAGGTTTATTAAATTAATTTTTTTTAAATTCTTAATTAAGGGAGTCATTATCTGATTGTATTTTCCTTATTATACGTGTTTTTTAGATTGACCGAGTTTCTCTACTGCTCCTCCAAATCAGAACCCAAGACAAGCTTGAATTTATTCTGTGATCACTATGAGTAATAATAAATGGTGCACACCATCCTGCATACATGCATTTCATATGCATGTTAATATTATTTAAAATAATCATGAATCATTTCCTATTTCTATTGTTATATTGATATTCTTTATCTTCCAAATATAATATTTCAGTTCTATAATCTCAGTCTTTGATATATAATATTTCGATTCTATAAATTTATACAATTTCCACCCTTGATTACATTCATATGTTGCATTTATTGTATTGAATATATTTGTGAATAATTGCGATGTGAAATAATGTGCTTTTGTATCTGAGTGAAAATTGGGACGACGTGTGTCACTATGGGTCAGTGGGTTAGGTACGAGGGATTAGCTCCCCGATATATGTATATTATTATAATGAAAATTGGTCGGGGGCCAATAGGTGGATTTGTGACTCCACTGACCAAGTTTCACATGTTGTGAATATTTAAATATGATTTGTTTGAACATGCTGTTGTATGGCACGTGCTTGTGAAATATGCCCATTTTATATACTGTGAAAGCATACTGCCTGAATGTCTGGGTTTGCATTATTTATTATTATTCACTGAGTTTAGTGAAACTCACCCCTCTTCCATAAATATTTTTCAGGAAATAAAAGTACTGATGGTATATAAAATTCTGCTTCATTCTCCGCAGAGAATTAGCGATTGTCTCAAACGTTAAAAATGTCAGTATGAGCTATTTCTTGACTTAAGCTATTTCGAGTATTTTTATTTGGTTCCGCAGTTAGGATGTTTAATTAATATTTGGTTATTAAAAAAAATTATTATGTGATTATAAATAAATTGTGGAGTGTTTTTTTTAAATATTTGGGACTATATGATAGGAATAGTTTGATTATATTATGACAAATAAATATTTACATGAGAATGTATTTTTATTAAATGGATATGGGCCCGAGCTGTGAACAGTATTTAATATTAAGGCTGGGTCATAAATGTTAACTTTGATTAATATATGAATAATGTCATAATATGGGCTTACTATTCCATTAGTCAAATGATAATAGAAATGGATTTTAATAGTTTAGGCTTACTACGGGCCTCGGGGGCCTTAAACTTATCTAGGTCTTAGTGCCGGTCCGACTCACGATTTTGGGTCGTGACATGTATTAATTTAGATTCATTTATCTTTACACTGATAAATCTAGTTACTATTAGCAATAGTTTTTACTCAAATTTTACCAAATCTTATAAATTATATATTAAATTAAAGAAAATATTCTAAGAACTATAATTTTCGTTGTTAGTTTTACATTTGATCAACTATTTGGTTAAATCAAACTTAAACAGTAACTCCAAGATTTTTAGCTATGGCTTAACTCAAATCATTTTATAAAAATTAAAATTAGTTAAATAAAATGATGAATTAATAAGAGAATTATAGATATGCAAAAATTAAAATGCAAATGAGAACGAGTTACATATGACTAAAAATATAAATGTATAAACGTAAAAATTATTAAGACAATCAATCATTAAATCAAATGAATTCACTATCTAAAAAATTAGAAAAAATAATAATGAATTGTGAAATTAAACCTAGATTTTAAAAATAATATTATCATATAATATAAAAGAATAAAACAATTTATGAGCAAAAACAATAAATACAAACGTGTAACGTACGTTAAAAAAAAATTAGTTATTTTAAAGATCACTATTTAATAATGAACTTTATATTAAACCTTTTGAAGTATAAGAGTTAACCCAAATATTTTATAAAACCAAAATAAAGCTCAATCAAAAAGCCTATCTGAATAAATTCTAACATCTTCATCATACTAAATATATGTATATGTATAAAAAACTTTTACAACATAGCCCGAGCAAAATAGTGGAGCTAACATCAGATCTTCACGAAGCTTAATCGAACAACAATGATAAAAAAAGAAATATTTCAAACTTGAGCCTGATTATTTTAGGAAAAAGTTTTATTATTTTCTCAACAGATCCATCATACGTAGATGACATTTTGCTAATGGAAAATCAATGAAAAAATACAGATTATCTGGATTAATATCACAAAAATGGCGACGTCCTCAAATCCTTTGATTATTGTGGGTATTGGGGTTGCATCGTTGTAGACTTTGACGTTTAATGGCAATGAAGGAGAGAGATTTGATACAAAGCGAGTGCGAGAAACGAATAAGTGGACACGAGAAGCATAGATTGCAGTGGTTATGAGGACAATAGATGGAGCACAAAGAGATAAGAGAGAGAGTATTGGATCTAAACGTTGAAAAAATGAAAAAGAAAGCGTATCAGTTCAGAAAGAGAGGATGAGTAATCAGTGGAAACATTCAGAAATTTTATTTTTAAAAATTGTAAACTCGTATTAAATAAAAAAATTTTAGAGATTGGATCATGTTTAACGGTGACGGAATCATAAATTAAAAGTAAAATGGTTAAAAAAAATTTTAAGACAAATTATTGAAACCGACCCAGCCGAAGGAAAGGTTTCAAAAGAAACCATTAAACCAAATGAAATTGAGTCAGACCAGGTGGGATGAGTTAAATCTAGAACTTTTAATGAATCAAACCGGTATTGCTTAACTCTTCGTTCCTCTTCCTTCAAGCCATCTCTGATCGCTCTTCATTCTCCATGAACCCTAGCCCGCTGCCGGCTCCTAGCGCCACCATCACAGGCCAAGCAACAGTCGACCACCACCTTCAGTCACTTTTCGTGAACCTACCCATATGTTTTCTTAACCATTCTACTCTATTTGACACTCTATTGCGCGGAAGGACAAGCGAGAGGAGTGCAGTTCGCCACTCCGGCCACCAACGCCTCCGCCGGCGAGTTTTAGTGTACTGGGTGAGTCAAGGAAGGCCTTACGCTTCCTCTTATACGAATCTTTGCGATCAGTTTTGGGTCCTATTGCGAAAAACTATCGACCTATAAGGTTAGGGTTCCTAAAACCTATTTATGCCAAAATCCAACTAGATTACTGAGTCATCTTGAAAATAAATACCATAGTTGTTCTAGTCAGATTTTGCCATTTCAATATTATATACATTGTGAACTTTGGTGGAGTCATTAGATGTAGTCATTTGTAAATTGTTTAGCATAAACTATAGTTCCATTGGTACTGGAGGAATGTACGCAAAGGGCTATAATCAAACTTGGTTCTGTAAAGCATAAAATTGAAAGAGATTCGATATGGGACAATCATTTATGAGGTGAAAACTTTAGTTATTAAATTCAAACCTTAACAATTTAATCTATTGTTCATTTACTAGTTATAGTTTTAGAAGTATTGAAAATATAAGATAACATAATAATTGAATGATTGATGTTGGAACAAAATAACATATCGGTTCAAAGGAACTCTTAGAATTCGAATTCCGAATTCTGTCCTTTTTATATTAATTAGGACAAATCCTAATTCTATACTGAAAAGTATTCCTAATACTCCGAGATTGAATAATATTCCTATTTAGCTAAATCCTAAATAAAGAATGAAACTGAAAATTATTTCCCGATTAATTAATCTTCTTTAATTTGATTGAGAAGCCTAAATAAAGAAGGAAACTAAAAGAAAACTTCTTAATTCTTGGATGCTCCTGCATCATTCTCAAGAACTCGGCCATGAGAACAGATCAATTTGTGCAAACTTCTCCTTAGAATGCCACGTGCTTAAGGCTTTTGCAAGGACAACCAACATCACAAGCCATTCAAATAATCCATCATTTTTCTGAGCAAGCAAAGTTGGTTCAACAAAAATAATTTTTCGCATTTGCACTAGCCTTGTTGCTTGAACATGTATTTCAACTTCATGGACTACTTGCTTCAAACAATCTGCTTTTGGCAGTTTTATGCTATCAACAACCACAAGCAAATTTTTTTGTGAAGAATCACAATCTTCCTTTTTGTTCTTCTATTTTAGGGGTAATAAAAACCTGGAGAATGGCAGTATTTTCTCCTTGGGTAGAAACTAGGTCAATTTCTTACTCTTCTTCATCATCATACTCATCATAAATTAGTTCCATAAGGTCCTTGTTGCTGCCTTTACTGTTTTGATCATCAAAATATGAAAGTTCTTTCTCCTTTTCACTCTTCTTAGGCATCCAACAATGTTGTTATTCCCCAAATCTAAATAATCTGCTGCATGTAACTTTACATGAAGATCAACTACTTCAATCTTCATCCCTTCACCATTCAAATCAAGGGTGGGTAGTGACAACTCTTCCAATTCACTTAGTGCCACTCGATTTGCGGGTCAAGCTTCATGCAAAGGGTTTACGTCCTTGACTTTATCAATCTCAAGATCCTTTTGAACTTGAGTTGTTTGTGGTTGCCTTCCAGAATCTCTATTCGAGCTTCCACGGGTTCCTCAAGCTGCAAGGCTTGTGCAGCCCGGGTCAAATCCTCAATCATTCGCAATATCTCAGCCTTCTTTATTTGTCGGGACTGATTACCTCTGCCTTGATCTCTCCCTCTACCAAACATGGTTTAGAGCATAACGAGAAAAAAAAATCCTGCAGCAGTTCAGGATCTGCAGGATCTTTTTGTGCACACCACTTAATGCAGGGGAAGAATATAGGGCAATTAATTCTCAACAATTAGGCTATAATAGGATGATTTTGGTTGGAACAAAATAACATATCAGTTTCAAAGAAACCCTTAGAATTAAAATTCTGAATTCATAGATAAAAAACAATCCCTAAAACTAATTGTTGCTGTCCTATTTATATTAGTTAGAACAAATCCTAATTCTATACTAAAATGTATTCCTAATTAGCTAATACTCCTAGATTGAATAATATTGCTAGGAAACTGAAAATTATCTCCCGATTAACATTCTTTAATTTAATTAAGAATTCTAAATAAAGAAGGAAACTAAAAGAAAACTTCTTAATTAGTCTTGGATGCTTCTGCATCAGTTGTTTTTATCCCATAGTACTGTGAGTAGTATTAAGTATTAATTTATACCTAAAAGTATTGCGGTCTGCAGCTGCTAGGAAACATTTGTTTTTGCATTTGGCATCTGAAATTATTAATAGGACTAATATATATAAAGTTACTCAACCAATTAGTAATAATTTAATTATAATAAGCCTTTGAAAGGCAGCATTTTATTGTGTATGGACAAATCCCACACCAAACATTATCAGTAGTGGCCATTACAAAGTATGGTGTTAGATTGTGCGACACCTGTCTTTTGGCTATCAATTACCATTAACTGCCAATAATTGTATATTTATAATGAAGGGTTTATTATTATTCATCTGAGTTTTCAGTTATGTAAGTATGCATCAGTTGAAAATATTGTTGACTGGATTTAATTGTTGTCAACTGATTGGAGGAAAAAGTATGAATTATGCTCCTGCTTTGATTGTTATTGAAGATAAATATGGAGTAATGAAGTCGAGATAAATTGCAAGTAAATGAACTGTTACTTTCGTTCCATATTAGTTCAGTGACATAAGTGATCCTTTTCTTTTCTATAACTTTAACAATTTCCTTTGAAAGAAATTAATGCAGATTATGTCTTCTGTTTGTAAGATACAGCCTTTCTTAGAGAAAGAGAGACGAATGATTTTATGCTAATAATAAGTTTGTAAATATGAAGTTATGATAAATTGCAATTAAATCAACTAGCTGATGATTTTATGCTAATAATAACTTTGTTTTGAAAGAGCCTGGTCTTTGGCCTTTTAAGGAACTCTATTTATCTATTGTCAATTACCATATACAAACATTGGCTTCTACAAGCCTGCTTTGAGAAATTCTTATGAGTCTGCATTAAAGTTATTCTCTTTATTTTTCTTTCTACAAGCCTGCTTGCAAAACTTTGGCTTCCTTTTTGTGCTTTATCTCTTGTATGATATTGTATATATCATTCCATAAGAGTTTTACTTGCTTTCTTTCAGTACCTGTTTGATTTTATCTGTTATTATCACATAACATAATCTGTTGCTAGTTTCAATTTTTTAGCCTTATCACTTGTGCATTATCTTGGTTCTAATGTAGCTGTTTATTTCTAAAAAATTGCATATGATGTCTCTGGATTATTGATAAACATTTGTTTTTCAGCTTTAATTGTAATTGATTGTCCTTGCAATTTTGATGATATTCAATTGTGATTTTCATATCTGTTTCAACTATTTCGATCATGCAGATGGAAATGTTCTTTTTTTCAATATGGCATGATTATAGCAATGAAATTATTGTTGGTTTTGCTTGCTTGCAATCCACGTCTATTTATCTTATTGATATAGATTTAGATTTGGGTAGTTTGGTGAGAAAGGCAACTGTGATTTTCTGCCATTTTGAAGACATTTCTCAATGTAATGCATGGCTTCGTTTAGATTGCTCTCACTTGGTCTTTTGTAGTCGTTTCATTTCAAAATTTAGCCCATTGGTCGTTTCATTTCAAAATTTAGCCCATTGGTCGTTTCAACCTGTAATAAAATAAAATAAAACCTACTCGTAACAATGACTTGCTGTCACAAATGTAACAGCCATTCGGTCATTCGTCCCTCCCATCAACATAACAGCCACTTCGTCGCCACTGAACAATCAATTTGTCTCTCCGGTATGCTTATTTCATTGTTATTGTTGAAGGTCATTCTTTTATCAATGGCATTGGCAAGGGATTGAATCAACAAGCTAAAAAAAATGACATTGTTTTCACTATACCGTGCTTCATGGCACACCACAAGAAGGTCACTCAAATATTCTCTATCTTCTTCTCTACCTATCTTCAACAATATAGCAATTTCCTCTTCAAATTGCACATTAGAAACAAACCCTAATTTCATTAACATTTTCTCTCCTACACTTAACCAATTTACTCAATCTTACCATTGGACTTCTCTGGGTTTCGAATTTTCCCACGCGAATCAAAACCCTAATCCCTTGAATTTGAAGTTTTTTCGAGAGATTTCAACTTTATCAAGCTCAAAGAATGATGATAATCGAGAAAATGGAGGATCATCAAAAGGACATCTATCGTGGATTGATTTTTACTTGCCGAGACAGGCTAGGCCATATGCACGGCTAGCTCGACTCGATAAGCCTATAGGAACTTGGCTTCTCACTTGGCCTTGCATGTGGTATGTCTTTTTTTTTTTCTTTTCTCTTCTTTTGGTTACTGACAAAATGCAAAAAGTTGTTTACGTTACAAAATTGTGAATTGTGATGTTTTCAGGTCAATTTCGTTGGCTGCATCGCCAGGGCACCTTCCTGATCTTAAGATCATGGCTTTATTTGGTTGTGGGGCTTTTCTTTTGAGGGGTGCTGGATGTACAATAAATGATCTCCTTGATAGAGATATTGATACCAAGGTAAATATTAGTAATTCTTATTGATAATTCTATACTAGAAAACAGTTTTCATACCATTCATAAATTCATTAGATTTGTGATTTGTGTATTATCTTTTTATATGCATCTATTTCTTCCAGAATGTGTTATGGTAGTTACTTTAGCTCAACTCAACTAAACTGTAATTCCAGTTTATGGGATTGCTCTTTTAAAAAGATTAAGAGTTGCTAGATACGCTCACAAAAACTTTCCTCATGTCAGTTTCAACCTACTTTAAAATTGCTGGCATTAGTGTTTTTTTTTAGCAAACATCTAATTCTTCTAGTCTGGTTGTATTTTCTTTTTAACTTATCATTCGTATTTTTGTTCTTATGAGAAATTTTGAATGCAGGTAGAACGTACAAAGTTGAGACCTGTTGCAAGTGGTCTTCTGACACCATTTCAGGGGCTTTGTTTTCTTGGTTTTCAATTGCTCTTGGGTCTTGGAATTCTCCTTCAACTGAATAATTACAGGTTAGTGCAAACAGTCTTTGAAGGAGAAGTGTAGGCACTTAGTAGTCTCAATAGAGGGAGTGATTATTTCTTTCTATGTGGGATTTTGGAGTACACTGTCAATGCAATTACTTATGGTTTATTAATCTCTTTTCTGCAATATTGTAACGAATGCTTTTGTTGTTGTAAATTTTTTCTTGATCTCTCCGGGATTGTACTGCACCAAATGGTGCCCTTTACTTTACTTTTGATTCCTTTACTTTTCTCAGAACTGGCTTTGTGAAACATATTTAACTGCTTTTTTCGACAATCACAACTGATTGGAATCCTATTCCTCAGTTTCAGTACTTCACCGAATGAGATCCCTAAATCCAAAATTTTCTAATACAACCAGGCCTACTACCTTATCCTTTGTCAATCAGAGTTGCAGCATGCTAACTAAGTAGGGAGTCATGAAAGTAGAGAATATGAGAAATAGTAGATTACAGAAGCAATGTAAATATAAAACAGAGGAGAAGGGGAAGAAGAGAAAGTAACTTAGTATTGGACATGGGTTTCCTCAAGATAATGCTGTTCTGGGGCCTGCATTGCAATTAAATTAGAAATTTCCATGACCTTTGGGGAACATTACTATTGATAACTAACTCAAATTGACAACCTTGTTTTGATATTGTCAACAATTAGCGTGTCCACTTGGGAAAATAAGGATAAACTGTATTTAACTTTCTGCTTTTGCCTCATTCATTCCTAAAATATTTTGTTCCTTCTAGTTTTGCATCCCATTGTCCTAAAATCTAGCTAATCAATATTTTTTCATGCACATGCATGCATTCAAAGTGTTATCTTTTTGTTTACTGAGATCTCCTTGGTCATGACATTTAGTTCAGTAAATTTGCTTCAAATATTTTACCGGTAGCTTAGAGCTTGTTTTTATTTTTCACATATTATTTTATAATCTTATAATCAATTTAGATAAACACTATCAGCGGGTTTAATAATTTGGAATAACTAATAGTTAATTATATCCAACAGCCGCATTTTGGGAGCTTCATCCTTGTTGCTTGTCTTTTCCTATCCCCTCATGAAGAGATTTACATTTTGGGTAATAGCTGCATTTCTTTTTCCTGTTGATTGCTCATTGACCGTTTTGGGAAGATGACCAATATCTCTATGATGCAGCCTCAAGCTTATCTGGGTTTGACATTTAACTGGGGAGCTTTATTAGGGTGGTCTGCTGTTACAGGAAGCTTGGATCCTGCTGTTGTGTTGCCACTATACATGGGTGGAGTCTTTTGGACCCTTGTGTATGATACAATATATGCACATCAGGTATAATACAAAGACATAATGTGAGGAGATTCATAGCATTTTGTTTTCCAACTTGATCATATAATGAAAATGTGACTTTAGGATAGGCAGTTTTTAAAATGTAAATCTCTTTGAAATTTTAATCTAACACCTTCAGTTTTTCCTGCATGACAACTATCATCCCTTTATCAAAATGATTATGTATAAAAACAAAATAATTAACAATTTTATCATATCATAAAATTAAAAGTAAGGAGAAGCAATTAGACTTTAATATTTATGTTGAGTCAGGAATAGTCCCCTTCTTTTATCTAATAGAGTCAGTTGGCTAAAATGGTTATCAATGTCAATGCTTGCTTGTGATACTGAAAAATTACGGAACATCTGAATTTTTTTTTGGGATAATTCGGGTTAAAAATATTAGCAGTGACAGTTCATGGATATTATGGGTCTTGATGCTTTTTAAGTTTGTAATTTGTACTCTCTTTTGAGTTTTAGTTTAAAGATTTTATTGTTCCAAAGTTCTCATGGAGTAATGAAGGTGTAAAATATGCTTCACCAAAATCAATAAACAAATGTTTATGTTGCTGCTTTAAAAGAAATTAAATCAATTACCATTTGTTTAGGATAAGGAGGACGATTTGAAAGTAGGTGTTAAATCGACTGCCCTGAGATTTGGGGATTCAACAAAGGAATGGATCACTGGGTTTGGAATTGCTTGCATCAGTAGTCTTGCTCTTAGTGGAGTCAGTGCCAATATTGGTATTTGCCTTCTTACTAATCTCCTATAATTAACTTGCCTTAAGAACTTTATTAGCATGCTAACTATTTTTTTTTCTTTTTTTTTTTCATGGAGCAGGCTGGCCATTCTATGCATTTCTGGCAGCTGCTTCTGGACATTTGACTTGGCAAATATGGACTGTTAACCTATCAAGCCGGGCAGATTGCAATAAAAAGTACGTAAATTGCATTTTAGATTTGTGTGTTTTAGGGAACCTCAAAGCAGTATTTTTAGCTCTGATATCCTTTAATTTCACTCTGACAAGAACTTTGTTGTGAGATGTGAATTTTTTTTCCCTTCTCTTGGAGTGAGGATTACCTGTACTGTTTCAGTGGTAATCAGAAAAAAGCCAATGGAAAATGTTTTTTCAGTCTAAGAATAATATACCAATTAACTGTTTGACCTTGAAGTTCCTGGGAGCAAAATTTCATCCAACATTTTCATGTTAATAAACAATTGCAACAAATTTGAGACCTTTTGTTTTTGAATTAATAAATTAATAAATTTTAGTCATGTTTAGACAATATGTGAAATCTCGGCCACTTGTCAATTCTTTTATCTGGCTTGATAAAAAAAAAATGCCAAGTGGAGTTCTTAATCCATGTGGCACGTACACAATATCTTAAATCTATGCCACATGTAAAACTTAGGGAAGCCTCAACTTGCTTTATATATATATATTGAAGTCATATATTTGGTATTAGTATTATTTTAGGAAAGATGGTTGTGCCTGAAACTATTGAAGTTTTTGGAAGTGAAATATGGAGATATTGATAGGAATATAAAGATGTGCAGACATTGTTGTGTTATGAAGTTATTTGTTGTAATTTTGACTATTTGGTCGGAGATATGCTCAAAGACGAATCTCAATTTGTCTTTGCAATTGTTGTAGGAGATAGTAGTTTTCTGGCCCTAGTATGGCCTTCTGTTTCGTGAAGTTTGAAGGTTTTCTTTTTTCTAGCTGATTTTCAATGTGATTTAATGATGTTGCTGCATTACATGTACTGCTCTGGTTTATTGAGAAGAGAATAACTTATTCCTTGTTTGCTTTTATCTTCCTTCTTTATTAATGAAACATTTTTTGTTTTATTTTTAAAGGTGGGAAAAAAAAAATCCTGACTCATCCTTCATTGCTAGTTTGTTTTTGTTCACTTTTACTTCTTGCTGGCTTCAAATTTTGTCATTCATGTGCTTGATGTTCCCCAACAGACGTTCTTTTCCTGGTTGCAGGTTTGTGGCAAATAAATGGTTTGGTGCCATTATTTTCAGTGGGATTTTATTTGGTAGATACTGGTGCTAGAGGTATTACTGCTGTCATTATAAACTTTGTATTCTGGAAATGCTCCTCCTCAGAGTCTTCTACAGTTAACTTTAAAAAAGAAAAAAAAAATTCCATGGATATAACTTCTATTGGAACCACCCTGCCCAATTTGTCTCTTTTGTATGCTAAGAAATTCATGATTTCTTACCATGTGCTAAGGACTAATCCATCTCTCCCCACTAAAGTTTAATTTCTTAAAAATTGTATTTATGCCGACTGAATATTGATTTTTTTTAATTTGATTGATTCCACCGTTGTACTTTTGAGATTTGACTAACATTTCCAATAAATTCTGGTCTTTTGAACAGCATGAGTACTATTTTTATGTGCAATTTTTTGAGGACTTTAATGTTTGAATTAGTAGCATAAGATGCTATAATATCCAATTTCAAAAATTATGAATAATGTTTATATAAGCGTATTGAGTTATCATTCTGTGCTTTTTCGTCGTTTTGTAGGATGATATAATTTTTTCCCGTGTTTTCAATTTCCTCAAGAAGGGATCTCTTTGAACGAGTTTCAGTCCTGGCAGTTGTTCTTCCCTGGGTGCTCTTTCTGCTGCCATGCCGGGTGAAGTTTTAGTAAAAATAATCCAACCCATAACGATGAACCTCTACCAGCCTCAAGCACCTCTTTTTCTTTTTTTTTGTTTCATCAAATAAATCAAAGTTAATCCAGTATAAAAGGCAACAAATGTGATAACAATCTATAACCAAACAATAAAACAACGGGAATTGATTACTTGTATTGGAAGTATAAAAATGTGTGCTATGTTTGACAAATAGGCAAGCGGCATAGAATGGATAATCTAATTTCCTTAAAACAAAAAAGGATGGATGTTCTAATCTTCTATTCCACTCAATTGTATCTTGATGAACATTATTATATTTTCGTAACAGAGCTCTGGTTATATTAAGAGGCTGAATATATCAGCCACTCTTCAATCTAATAAAACCAATCGTTTTTTTCGTTTTAAGTTTTTTCAAACCATAATGAGTAGGAAGAAAGAAAAACTAAACTTTACAATTAAGGATTTCTGTAATTGTGGAAAATTAGAGGAAGATTTAATCAATTACAAATATAAGATAAGTGACGCATTATTATAATAAGATAATTTATTAATCGCAAATCTCAAATCTCAAATTCAATACATTAAATAATTATCCAAAAATAATCGTTCAACAAGCTATACTAATGCAATATGCATGATTAATTGTAAAATTCTATCGATCTCCAACTTAGACTCATAATCACACATCTTCGACTTTAACTCCTATTCCTGTTAGAATAAAATTTGATTATGATCTTGGTATCTGAATCTGATCCAACTAAATCTAATCCTAATGCATTTGAATCTGATTCTAGTGTATCTAATTCTGATCCTATTGTATCTAATTATGGTTCTTTGTACACCTATATAAAGAATGTTGTATGATGTAAATCACACATCAATTTAATACACAATTTCTTTTCATTCAACTTGGAATTAGAGCCTTTCTAGGCAATTACTTTTTCTATTTATAGGCTTCGACTCTTCTTCTATGAGCCTTCACGCCTTCCATAGGCTTCGCTCTTCTCCTATGAGCCTCTACACTTTCCATAGCTCTTCTCCTATGAGCCTTCATGTCTTCCATATCCACTTCAAATGTCTTCTTCTCAAACTGTACTTGTTGCTCATCGTTCTACTTCTCTGGTTTTTGATAAGAAATGGTGCTATTACTATACAACATCCACTCGTCATCACTTTGAATGCTGCATTCTATAGAATCGTGATCGCAACAAATAGAAATCTTTTTCATGCCCAACGATTGCTATGACGGACACTGCTCCTTCTACTAAGTCTTCTTCTCTCACCCAGGTGCAACTCACTTTAGATGAATTGGCAGTAATTACTAATCTATGTCAATTCCAAAATGGTGATACAAGAGGTATTTCTGACTCTTTATTTCATAGTACTTCTGCCTTGTCTGTTACAACACGTAAGGTGGGTCGCTTATTTTTAATGGATCAACTTCACATACCATCTACCTCATTAGCTACAGCCTACATTTTTTCTAGTAAAGTACTTGAACTCTGGCACTCTCATCTCGGTCATGCATCTGTCTCCAAACTACATCCTCTTTTCCCTAGTGGTTAGTTAGGACAAGTTCCTATGTCTTTTAATGATTTTAAGTGTCTTCCTTATCAATTGAGTAAAGAAACAAAACTTCCTTTTAATAACAGTGAATTAAGAGCTACTGCTTGTTTTGATTTAATCCATTCTGATGTTTGGTGTCCTTCCCCAAGTATTACTATCGAGGGATCTTGCTATTTATTATATATGTTGATGATTTCTCTCGATTCACTTGGGTTTATGTTTTTAAAGATCATTCTAAGTTACTATCTATTTATCCAACTTTCTCTCAAATGGTTCAAACATAATTTTCTCGCTCTATTAAAATTTTCAGGTCTGATAATGCTGGGGAATTCACTTTAATTCCTTTTCTCAGCCTGGTCACAAAGCATGGCATTATTGCTCAAACCTCTTGTCTTAGAACATTTGAACAAAATGTAGAAATATCATTGAAATAATAGGTGGCCCTTTTACATTCTGCTGCCCTTCTCGAATGTTTTTGTGGCGAAGCTATCCTAACTACTGTTTTTACAATCAACTGTACCCCTTCTTCTGTTCTGGATAATAAAACACTTTATGAATGCTTGTTTAATGCTTCTCCAAATTATAATCTTTTACGTGTTTTCATTTGTGTTTGTTTCATTCAACTTCATCCTCATGAGCGAAGCAAATTGGAACCACGGTCTTGCATGTGCTATTTCTTAGGGTATGGTATGGGTTAAAAAGGGTACCGTTGTTACGATCCAATCTCTAATAGGTTACGATTTTCATGCCACGTTATCTTTTGGGAAAACATCCTCTTTACTCAAATGACATCTCTTAACTCTCCTATTAAAGCTCAACCTACTATAGAATCTTTGTTTGTTGATCCTTTTGCAAATAATTCTCCTATCACTCCTGCAGTTCCTCTGATCACATCACCTACCTTAGACTCTCCTCCTACTCTTGTTGATCCATCTGCTCTTACAGGCGATAACCTTTCTTCTTCCAACAATGCTCCTTCGACACCTCTCGTCCCTGCTGACACTTTTCATGAGGTTCATACTTCTTTTGGCAGAGTAGTTAAACCTAATGTTCATTTTAATGATTATCATTCTTATTTTGCTCTTGCAACCCTTCATGAACCTACCACCTTTGAAGAAGCCTCCACTAACCCCCTTAGGTAGAAAGCTATGAATGAAGAATTGGAAGCACTTACTAAAACTAAAACTTGGGGCTTAGTTGATAGCCTTCAAGTAAATCTATTATAGGTTGCAAATGGGTGTATAAGATCAAGACTCATGCAGACGGGAGTATTGAACAGTGTAAAGCATGCTTGGTTACAAAAGGATACACATAAGAATATGGCATTGACTATGAGGACACTTTTTCTCCTATTGCTCGCCTTACCTCTGTATGAGCTCTTATTGTTGTTGCCTTAGCTCGACAATGGGCTCTTTATGAAATGGATGTTAAAATGTTTTTCTTAATGGGGACTCATTCAAAGAAGTGTATATGAAACCTTCACTTGGATATCCACACTCTCCTCATCAAGTGTGTCATCTTTGAAAAGCACTATATGGACTCAAATAGGCACCATGAGCATGGTTTTTGAAGTTTAACTCTGTTTTGAGTCAGCTTGGGTGCTTGTGATTCAACCCTCTTTATCATCAAACTAACTCTGGATTGGTCATTGTTTTACATTATGTGGATGATATGATTATCATTAGAGATGATACTTCGGGCATTCATGATCTCAAACTCTCTCTAAGTCAAAAGTTTAAGATGAAGATCTTGGAAATCTCAGCTACTTTTTGGGACTTGAAGTGAATTTTGATTCTAAGGTTACTATCTTTCTCAGACTAAGTATGCCTCTGATTTGATTTCAAAATCTGGGTTTAGGGTTAGTGCTCTTGGTGGGGAGCCTCTTCATGATCCTACTTTATATCGCAAATTGGTTAGTAGTTTTATCTATCTATGTTACAGTTACTCGACCAGATATGGCTTATATAGTGCATTGTGTTAGTCAGTTCATGACCTCACCTTAGACTGTTGATTTTGTTACTATACTTCGAATTCTATGATATGTCAAGGCCAATATCTTCCATGGGTTCTTTTATTCATTATCTTCGTCACTATAGCTGACTGCCTATTCCGATGTTGATTGGGGTAGAGATCCTTTGGATCGACGATCCATGACTGGGTTTTGCTTCTTCCTTGATGCTTCTCTAATAACTTGGAGAAGCATCAAGGAAGAAACCATTATTTCTCGGTCTAGCACTGAATCTAAATATCAAGCTCTTGCTGATACTACTATTGAGTTGGTTTGGTTATGTTGGCTACTTGAGGACATGGGTGTTTCATTTACAACACCCACTCCTATTCACTATGACAATCAAAGTGCTATTCAAATGACACACAATGATGTCTTTCATGAGCGAACAAAATATATTGAGATTGATTATCATATTACTCGCACTCATCTAACTCGTGGCACCCTTTGGTTGATTATCGTTTCATCTTCTAATCAGCTTACAGGCATCTTCATAAAATACTTTCCTGCTTTGGCCTTCTAACGTCTAGTTTCAAAACTCAGATTGGTCTCTAGTCATCCACCCTAAGTTTGAGGGGCAGGGGGTTGTTAGAATAAAATCTTATTATGATCCTGACATCTGAATCTGATCCTAATATATGAATCTAATCCTAATGTATCTGAATCTGATACTAGTGTATCTGATTTCTGATCCTATTGTATTTGATCATATATCTTATTAAGATTCTTTTGTATCTGATGATGATTCTTTGTGCACCTATGTAAAGGATGTTGTATAATATAAATCACACATCATTTCAATACACAATTCCTTTTCATACAACTCCTTCTACATGACTATCCAAAGTTTTTGCTGGTAAGATCTTTGTAAAAGGATTAACTAGGTTAATTTCCAATGTAATCTTAGTCACCACCACATCACCACTTTGAACTATATCTCGTATCAAATGATACTTACGTTCAATGTGTTTTGCCCTTTTATGGCTTCGTGGCTCCTTTGAGTTAGCAACCATCCTACTATTATCATAATAATGGGTAATAAGAAATTGAACTAAAGGAACTAAACCTAGATCCAATAGGAAGTTCTTAAGCCATAATGCTTCTTTAGCTCCCTTAGAGGCTGCCACATATTCAGCTCCCACAACAAAACAAGTTTGCTTGATGCTCCTCCAATTAATGGCTCCACCTCCCAGGATAAAAACATTTCCCGAGGTAGATTTTTTGGATTCCTTATCAGACTAAAAATCTGAATCTGTATTCCTAATATGTATAAGTTCATCTTACTGGTGGACTAACATATAATCTCTAGTTCTTTTAAAATACTTGATTATATGCTTGATTGCAGTCCAATGTTTCTGCCCGGGATCAGAATAAAATCTGCTAACATGCCAATAGGAAAGCAAATATCAGGTCTAGTGCACAACATCACATACATGAGACTTCCTACAACTGAAGTATAAAGAATTCGTTCATACTCTCTATCTCTTCAGTTGTCTTAGGACATAGATCCTTAGATAGAGTAATTCTATATCTTAAAAGAAGAAAAACCTTCTTGGAATCTTGCAGTTGAAATGAGCAAGAGTGGTCTTAATATAAAGAGCCTGAGACAAGTCAACCATCATTTTCTTGTGATCTCGCATAAGCTTTACTCCAAGAATATGAGCAGCTTCTCCCAAATCCTTCATGTCAAAATGTTTAAATAGCCAGATTTTGACAGAAGTTAGCATACCCACATAGTTTCCTATAAATAAAATGTCATCCCTGTATAACACTAAAACACTACCTTCTTTCCAGTCCATTTCTTATACACACAAGACTCATCATGACACTATTCAAAATTAAAAATTTTCATCGTTAGTCAAAACAAGTATTCCATGGCTCAGATGCCTATTTAAGTCCATAAATGGACTTATTCAATTTGCACAACATGTGCTTTTGGCCATCAATTGTGAAGCCCTTTGGTTGCATCATATTTATGCATTCATCAAGACTTTCATTAGGAATAACTGTCTTAACATCCATTTGCTAAATTTCATAGTCGAAATGAGATATAATGGATAGAAGAGTTCTAATAGACTTAAACATGCTACCGGCAAAAAAAATTTTCTCATAATCGAACCCTTCTTTCTGAGTGTACCCTTTCACAATAAGCACTACCTTAAAAGTTTTCACTTTATCGTCTACACTGCTCTTTTTCTTATAGATCCACTTATATCCGATGGGTTTAACCCCTTTAGGTGGTTCTACAATTTCCCAGACTTGATTAGAGTGCATATACTTCATTTTTTATTTCATAGCAATAAGCCATTTGTCAACATCTTTATCTTGTAGTGCATCATCATAATTATATAGTTCAGTATTCACTTCTTCAGGGATTCTGTCAAAATCTTCTCCCAAAAGTGTATCTTGAACCAGTGGTCATCTAATTCTCCCACTATGATGAAGTACTACAGGTGGTGCAGCCACACCTTCATCTTGGTGGGGCTATAAGGTCAGCAAGACTATGACTTGTGGGATTACATCCTGGTCAGGGTCTAGATCCTCTACTTGACCTCCACTACCAATAAATAATGAAATGTCAGGGTTTTCTACTTCTTCTTCGTGTATATTTGGATCAACATCTACTGCTACAGATCTAACATGATTCCCATTACTTTGGGGCTGCAGTGGAATGTTAGGAACTGACTGGTAGGGCAACTGTTGAACTACTAGTCTACTGACGTTTCTCCTACTACGATGAGGCAATGGATTGCCAACTCTAACTAACAATGGTTGAGGTTCTTATTCTTAAATATTAGGAAGGTTAGGTGCAGGGACACTGTCTCCTCTCAATTCATTCAAAGCAAGTTGACTTCTACGAACATGGTTGAGAATATGGTCCTCTTCTAAAAATTGAGCATTGGTGATAACAATGATCTTCTTTTCTTTTGGACTATAAAATAGACCACCTTTCATTCCTCTATGATTTCCAATAAAGAAGCATACTTCTGTTTGGATTTTAACTTGTCCGCTTTCCCTTTAAGCACATGAGTCGGGCAACCCCACATCCGAACATGTCTTAGATTGGGCTTCTGCCCAATCTATAGTTTAGTAGGAGTCAAAGGTACTGACTTGGAAGGAACCAAATTCAAAACATATTGCTGCTGTTTCAATTGAATGTCCCTAAAAAGAAAGTGGCAAAACTGGCCATCTCCATAAGAGTTATATTTCTCCTTTTGGCTACATCATTCTACTGTGGCGTGCCAGGTGTATATAATTGAGATGCAATTCCTTGTTCTAATAAGTAGTTAATGATCTATGTAGAAAGGTACTCACCAGCACGATCAGATCATAGTGATTTCATAGATTTACCATGTCATTTCTTCGTTTCTGCCTTGAATTCTTTGAATTTCTCAAAACATTCAGACTTGCGATGCAATAAGTAAATATATACATATTTTGAGTAATCATCTTTGAATGTTACAAAATACTCAAAATCACCTCTAGTTTGAACATTCATTAGGCCACACAAATCAAAATGAATTAACTTTAACTCATTATTGACTCTATTCCCTTTTGAAGGAAAGGATCTCTTAGTCATTTTTCCTTCTAAATATGATTCACATGTTGGTAGTGCCTCCACTCTTAATGAAATCAAAGGTCCATCTTTGACCAACCTAGAAATCGTATCTAGATTAATATAACCAAGCCTTAAGTGTCAAAGATATATTTGGTTTAGCTCAATAGGACTTTTCCTCTTATTATGGTTCAAAAGATCTAAATTATTCAATTTCAGATTTTGTTATCGTTCATGTGTAATTTTAAAAAGGGAAAAATAAAATTGGGTCCCTAAGATATAGCGAAATGAACACATAAATTCCTACATGTTTAATAATTCATTCAGACATCCCTAACTTAATAGACCGTCCAATAAGTTTCTCCTTCTGTCAATTTTTTCCTCTTTTACCGTTAGTCACATTTAAAATGATGGAAATTTCCTCTTCTAGTCTTTTCCTCTCTCATTGGAGGGAAAACTGAAGAGGCACTATTACAAATCAAACGGAAGCAAAGAAAACAAAAAGGAGAGAGGGAGGAGTCATCATAACTGAGTGTTTGGGGGAAGAAAATGAGGTTTTGTTGAGGGTTCGCTAAGGGTTTGAAGAGATTGATATCACGAAGAGGAGATAAAGCGCAAAAAGAGGAGATTGACATCGTGAAGAGGAGATTAATAGAGAAAAATTTTTTCATGTTTTTTTGATTGACAACTATTTTTTGTACAAACGAGAGAAAATGTTGATGTATTTGTGAATAAAAATGAGAATAGGACTTTGATTATTGGTATTAAACTGAGAATTTAGGGTTAACTGTTGGATGATTGCCTCCACTCTTAATGAAATCAAAGGTCCATCTGTGACAACCTAGAAATCCTATCTAGATTGATATAACCAAGCCTTAAGTGTCAAAGATGTATTTGGTTTAGCTCAATAGGACATTTCCTCTTATTATGGTTCAAAAGATCTAAATTATTCAATTTCGAATTTTGTTATCGTTCATGTGTAATTTTAAAAAGGGAAAAATAAAATTGGGTCCCTAAGATATAGCGAAATGAACACAAATTCCTGCATGTTTAATAATTCATTCAGACATCCCTAACTTAATAGACCGTCCAATAAGTTGCTCCTTCTGTCAATTTTTTCCTCTTTTACCGTTAGTCACATTTAAAACAATGAAAATTTCCTCTTCTAGTCTTTTCCTCTCTCATTGGAGGGAAAACTGAAGAGGCATTATTACAAATCAAATGGAAGCAAAGAAAAAAAAAAGGAGAGAGAGAGGAGTCATCATAACTAAGTGTTTGGGGGAAGAAAATGAGGTTTTGCTGAGGGTTTGCTAAGGGTTTGAAGAGATTGATATCGCAAAGAGGAGATAAAGCGTAAAAAGAGGAGATTGACATCGCGAAGAGGAGATTAACAGAGAAAAATTTTTTCATGGTTTTTTTATTGACAATTATTTTTTGTACAAATGAGAGAAAATGTTAATATATTTGTGAATAAAAATGAGAATACACTAGCGAATAGGACTTTGATTCTTGGTATTGAACTAGGAATTTAGAGTTAAATGTTGGATGATTGCGCTATTGGTTAAAAAATAGCACTTGTTGATGATTGCTCTATTTTTAAATGTAGGATGTTGCTACCTGATTCATATGCACTTCACATGACCTACAGAAATGAAACAAATACTCTTCAGCCCATTGATCCAAACAAATTGTCATATTTAGCTTTGCTTCAATTTGTATATGGTGAGTTTAAATTATCTAGTGATATGTTTATGGAAATAGTTGCTGGCAATAATTTAGGCTCTGTTTGTTACAGTTATTTGTTTTTAATTTTTTATTTATTAGAAATAGAAAACTGTTTTTAGTTTTTGTTTACTTATTTCTCAAAACTAATTTTTTTCTTTCTTTTAGTTTATGATGTGAAAAATTCTTCCACCCTTATTAAGCCATTAAAAATTTTAGTTAAAAATACAAGAATCTAAAACTATAAAAACTAAGACAAAATAATAAAAATATTTCACACTTCAATTTTTAATTTCAAAGTTAAATTAACTATTGCTTGTTATGTATACAATCAATTGAATAAAAATATAAATATCCAAGTACTAAATGATATTAAATTTATATAGATAGAGAAAATAATAATAAATAGAAAAAAGATACTAAGTAAAGAAAGATAGAAAAAAAAAACATAGAATTTTAATAGAGATAATAAAACTAATGCTTATATATTTTGGATAAATAAATGATATTAGATTTATATAATAATAATAAGAATAATAATAATGGTTCTAAAAATCAAATCGGATCCGTCAGTTCAACTGATTTAATCGGGAACTAAACCCTAATCCGGTTCGGGTTGAATGCTAACAATGGCAGTAAAAAAACCAAATGAAATCGGTAAGAATCAGTGTGAATTGGATAGAAATCGTTGAATCAGACCGGTCATTAACTATGATTAGCTCAAAAGTTAATTCCACGTTACATAAACATACGGACTCCAACAGCTAGTGTGGCCCGAGTAGACTGGTACATTAATGCATAGCCACACCCAAATTAAATTTTATATTTTTAATTATACTTAAAAAATTTAAAAATACTATATATAAAATTCAGTTGAACTGTATTGAATCTGGTTGAACCCTTCGGTACAATGAACCTTTGTCTTCACCAATTTATTCACCGGTCCGATTTTCAGAACATTGATAGTAATAATGATAATAATAATACAAATTTATAAGGACAAGTCTTATAAAAAATGAAAAAAAAGGAAGAATGTAGAATAAAAACAGAAAGCAGAGTTACAAAAACAACTATTTTTGGTTTCATAAATTTTATTTTTTGTTTTAAAAAACTGTTTTCTAAAAGGTGAAGAAAAAAAATTAAACAAATTTAAACAAACAAGTTCGTTTATTTTTTAAGAAAAAAAATGAAAAATAAAAAATTTAATCTAAAACAAACAACACCTTAGTAGTTGAAAAGGATGTTGATGTTTTGACTATGATTAATATGTTTCAAGGCAATGGTATAATGCCTTTGCATATTAGTAAAAAGAATGTAATTATTGATGATATGGCACCTGAAAATGACAACAATGATGTTGAGGTCTGTGGACAAAACAGTGGTAATGGTAGAATGCCTACATTTATATTTTAGGATGTGATATGGAATAACTTTGAAGGTGTTCATATTAGCAGGGTGTTAGTAGAGGTATATTTGGGAGAAGAGGAAGAGTTAGTTTGAGGGGCATGGGATCACATGGATACAGGGGCATGCTTAGAGGCAGAGGGTTTGTTAGTGGTAGGGGTGTGAACTTGGAGACAATAAACAAAGGTAGGGGGTTTATGGGTGTTATGTATGAAATCGTAGTTGGATCTAGCATAGATATTAAGCTTATGGGTGTAGGAGATAGGCCTAATACTTACATGAATGAGAATTATAATGGGCCTAATACTCAAATGAGTCAGAATTGTAATATGGGCCATGGTGCTAATGAAACCCAAACACAAGAAATGGCCCTACCCATAGTAGAAGAGGGTGCTAATGAAAGACAAAGGCAAGTTAGAAATAAAAGACATAAGTACATATTGAGAAAAAGAAATCTAGCTCCATCCACACCATTAGTTGGCAAAGAAAAAGATTCTGATAGTGATGATGAAGATTATGCATTCACTAGCAGTAATGATGATGAGGCAGAAGATGAAAGTGTCCATAATGATGATGGGAGTCGTAGTATGCAGCCTGATAAGATAAATATAAAGTGTGAACTTGAAATTGTGCCTGATGATGACAATAGTTGCATGAGCAATTTGAACTCAGATGGTGAAGAAAATGCTAGAAGAAATGATGCTGATGATGATCCTTTTAAGTATATGAATGCTAAGCACCATGCTAAATGAAATTTCTAAAAATTCGCTCTATCTCCTGGCATAAGGAAGCCGGTAAAACAAAACATTGCATTGAGTAAATATGAATGGAGGACAAAACAGATTGAGTCAAAGTCACTCTACCCGAGATTGATAGAGCTTTAGCCTTCCAACCCTCCAGTCTCTTTCTTATGGCATCTAAAATATAGCCATACGTACTAGCAGTCACTCACCCATGTATAGAAGGGACACCCAAATACTTGCCCAAGTTGGTAGTGAGAGGAATACCTAAGATGTGAGATAATTCTGCTGGAGTAACAGAATCGACATTGGGAGAAACAAATAAACAAGATTTGGAAAAATTAATCCTTTGGCCCGAGGCTTTACAAAAGAGATCCAAAATGTTGAGAACAATAGTCATCTAGCGAGGACATACTTCAGGAAAAAGAACCATATTATCGGCAAAGAGAACAACCATGTTGAAAAAAAAATTTGAAATATATTATTGTAATTTTAAACTTTAATCAATTTAATTTTATATTATTTTTTAAAAAATATTTAAATAGAATTACAAATTATAATATTAAATCTATATTTTTGAATAAATTAAATATCATGTGTTTATTCAATGAATTTAAAATTCTAAAATCTTTTTAATGGTTAAGTTTTAACTATATATCATTATATATATATAAAGGAGAATCATGGCCATTTTCATGTGTGCTTATGTGGCATCTCCACTAAAGAGAGAGAGTTTATAGAATTTGAGTATTTAATTTATCTTTTTTTAGAATTTTTGAGCATTTCTCTTTTTTTATGTGCTTTTTCTCTCCCATCATTTACTTTTTAACAATGAATTGCCTTCCATATTTATGAGTTTTTAAGATTTTAGGGAATTTAAAAGTTTTCTTTTAGTGAGATTGAATTAAAATGCAGGAGTTTTATTGTCACGACCCAAAACCGTGGGCCGGACCAGCACTAGGACCTAGATAAGCTTAAGGCCCCCGAGGCCCGTAGTAAGCCTAAACTATTAAAATCCATCTCTAATATCATTTAACTGAGGAAATGGTAAGCCGATATTATGATATTATTCATAAATAAATCAGAGTTAACATTTCTGACCCAGCCTTAATATTAAATACTGTTCATAGCTCGGGCCCATATCCATTTAATAAAAATATATTCTTATGTAAATATTTATTTGTCATAATATGATCAAACTATTCCTATCATATAGTCTCCAAATATTCAAAAAGAACACTCCACAATTTATTTATAATCACATGATAATTTCTTTTACATAACCAAATATTAATTAAACATCCTAA
>CANUEX010033278.1:0-25824 GCA_948099535.1 Jatropha multifida | reverse complement strand
ACTGAGTTAGACTATTTAAATTCGGTTTTCGATTTGGTTCGCGGCATAAAATATTATTTTTTGCCAATTCTCATTGGTGAAAATTTACAATTAAATTTTAAATAAAAATTCTTTTAAAAATAAATTAATGGGTTATTTCATGTTACCAACGAATTTGCGTTGATAAATTCTAGGGATTTTAAGCCCAGAAAATTGCAGCAAAGTTTATTTTGTTTTCTTTTCTCCTAAGTTTGCTGCTGCCCTAATTCTTTGTCTTTGGCAAACCAAGTTAACAGCATAAAGGTTTGACCACCGGCGAGGAGATTTGCTGTCGGCGCCGCTGAGTGGTGGTCCAAACGCCATTTGCTCCATTTCTCAGGTACGATTTGCACCATTTCTCAGTTGCTCGTATTTTTTTTAATCTATATAAAACGCTAAAACAAAATTTGAGAAACAATGCTCCTGCCCAAGCCCTCCCATTGTTGATCTTAAGATTATTGGAGATTGGAATATATGTTAATACAGATCGTTGCCTCCATTCCCCCTGCAAAACAGATCACTTGATATTTCAGGAAAAAGATTCTAGTTTTTATTTGTGATTTTGATTTGAGCAGTACTTATGTTTTCACGTTTGGAAATAAGTTACAGATGCCAGTTTTGATATCTTTTTTACTGCTTATCTTTCTTTTCTTTGGTCATTCAGATAGAAAATTACATGATGAGCTAAGCAAATTTTGAAATTCCTTTAGAAATATTGTCCTAAATAGTATTTATTTTTCTGTATTTCAATTACTTTGTACTGTATCTAACAACTAGATGTAATGTATTGTATCTATATATCTCACAATCTACTGCTCTACTCTGCTCTACTCTAGATGTAATGTAATGGTGTCTCTGACCATTCAAATCGACCATGCAAATTTTATACCTTAAAGATAATTCATTTTTATTTTGCATTATAAACCTATAAATATTTAGGTTAAATAGATTTCTTTCTTTTACTTAATCTTTAGGGTCAGTATTAACTAGCTAAGAGTAAGATGTAATTTCTTTTCCATTTTTTTTTTCAATTCAATAAGGCAGAAAGTACAAGATTGAACAAAAAAAAATCTAGAAATGAGATGTATTGAACATTATAGTAGCTCACTGACTGTGCAACTAAAGGAGTAGCTACTTAACCACCTAACCTAGAAGTCATTCGTTGCACTAATAATATAAATGGGAATGAATTATATTTTTTATTTTTCAATGGATAGATAATTACTATTGTTTGTGTCTATAATTGAACATTTTAAGGTTTGTTGGGTGTTATTGCCTAGCTGTCCATGTAATTAAGGTTAATGTTAGGGAAGTCAATTAGGAAGTTAGTGTGAGAATGACACATGTAAAGTAAACTTTGGTTAGTCATTGCAAAGAGAATGACATGTGAATTCAGCAAAAGTAAATTATAACTATGACTTGGGGTTGAATTTGGTTAAGGATGAGAATGACATGTGAATTCAGCAAAAGAAAATTAATAAAAAATTCACTTGGTTAAGGAAGTGAATTTTTTATTAATTTTTTCCTAATTTATCTTAAAAAGACAATTAAATGGCCTCTAAATTTTAAAAAAAGCGTGATGAAGGATGAGATAGATGATGAATTACTTAAATGAGGAATTTTATTTGTTTAGAATTTCAACAAAAAGAACATCGGCTCACTATTAATTTAAAAGTGTCCACATGTTTTTACTACAAGTGTAGACCGACTATTCTATATGTTTGTAATATTTTAAGTTGTTTGTAGGTAAAATTGTTTACAGAAACCAAATTATAAGTGTAAACTGCTATTAACATGTGCAAACATTTTGTAATAGAAGTTTACAAACAATCTTACAAATATAAGTCCAAATCATTTATATTTTTCAGCTATCTCATTAACAAACTTGCAAAACATGATTAAATTAATATAAATGCAAGAGTTGTTTTTTCAATTTTTATTTAAAACAACATTAAATAATTGCATTAACACTTTAAAATGGTATTGAATATCAACATAGTTTAGACTCTCTCTCTCTCTCTCTCTCTCTCTCTCTCTCTCTCTCTCTCTAGCCATTAAGAAGTTAATTAGGGGAAACATAAATAGGTATAATAATTTTCAGTTAGGCATTATGGATTGGAGGAAATTTCTCTTCATTCTGGATTTATTAGAATTGTGTATAAATCTTCTCATTATACATGCACACTTAATTATTAAGTGTGGGCAAAAATTGTGTCCATAATTCAAACTATGCTTATAACTCCAAAATTTAATTTCTATGCATAATGTGAAGAAGTCCTCATTTTCTTATAATCGAGTATAGGCTGTTTTGGAACATTAATTGTCCAACCATAATCATGTCTGTCACTTTTTTGAAACTCTTCCAAAGTCAAAGTTTAAACTAAAAACCAAAACAATGGCATAATGGACTTCTTACTTTAACATTATTCACAAAGTTATCCTTTTAAGCAATTTTCTCTATATAGAAAAAAACGCAATAAAAAGAAATTTTCTATACATAAATAGAACGGAGAGAGTATTGAAAGGGCAAAAATATCCATTCCTTAAGTCTCTCTCATCCAATCTACGAACTTTATTTTCCTTCGTAACCATAATTCACAAACAGTTTTCTCACTACTTCACCTTTCTTATGTTCATCATACAAGTTCACACAAGTCTTAGAACTCATTTGGGTGTTTCCTTTTAATGACAAAAGTTTTGGCTTTTTTCTTTTCCTTTTTCTTTTTTGAACTTTTCACAATTTTTTGGATTTTAGTTGAATATAAAATATTCATTAGGAAAGCTATTGGATATTTCTTCAAATAATATATTTGTCGTCGTAGTCGTGATCGACATCCTCCTTTGGAGATGATTTCTTCTACTACCACTGATTTTCATCATGCTTCCTTTAGGTCTTCATTTTTCCAAGAATGGAGTTAGGTCCTTGTCCATATTACTTAGTTCATTACTGTTGACCCCTATCCGAGCATTAAGTCCAATCCGCTAAAATTGGAGTTTAATGCGCATTTGGATAAGATTCATAGAAGGGCTTTATAGTTTCGCCACTTAAATTTTATTTTGAGATAAACTTAAAAAAAAAACCTTATTTGACTCTATTTAAGACAAGGTACACTAATCGACGAAATCAAGAAGGATTCGATGACTAAATTTTCAATTTTAAAGCATTTAATTAATTGGCCAAAATTAATGTTCAATCCAATGAAAAGATTTGAGATGAAAGAATGACATTTATGGAAAGCAGTAAACATGGTGCAATAACATAAATAAAACAATAAAGAAAGTAGTAAATGAGTAAGGAAAGCAATTAAGCTTATAAAGTAAAAAAAAAATTGAATTAAATTGAGGAAGTACTACCTCTAGCCCCTTGATAGGGATTCTTGGGCAATCACATGCCCCGAGCCAATTAAAAGAAAAGAAGGAGAAAAAGGAACTTTTGGGAGAATTTGATCCACAACTTAGTATTAGACTCAAACTGTCTGCTTATCCCATGGAATAGAATAAGGAACAAGCAATTCTGCCTATTTTAAAATGGGAGTTGGTTGACTTTAATTAAGAAAGGCTCATTAAAGACCTTAATTATCATGTTTTAGGTGTTGGATTGTCGTTTTGTAGAAAACATATGTAATCAATCAAACATCTCTTCACATTGACCATGGGTTATGGGCACATATCATTTATATTTTCTGGTTATTTCATTAATAGAACCAACAAAACATGATTAAATTAAGAGAAAAATATAATACGATTAATGTGTTTGTGAAATACAACTAGTTTGTTCCTGTCTTTTTTAAAATAGACTAAAACATTTTTATAATTTACTTCTATCAGACTATAAGGTCCTTCCGTCTAATTTTTGCATTTTTTTTATTAAGTACCTTATGAATTGATGAAAATATCTCTTTAATTTTTAAAAATGTAAGAATGAACTATTTGTATTTTTAAATCATAGGGACCGTATTGTAATTTTTTTGGTATGATATTTTAGTCTCTCTTCTTTAAAATTTATGTTTTCTTATTGACTTAACGAAAAAGAAGCAAAAATTGGACAAAAGGACCTAGTAGTGTAACGAAAGCAAAACATAGGAAAAATTAGTACATTTTGAAAAAGACAAAGACGAATTGATCGCATTTCACAAACTACAAGGGTCATACTTTATTTTCCCTTAAATTAACGCAAACACAAGAGTTACTTTTGCAATTTATTTAAAACACCATTAAAAACTGCATTAACACTTTAAAAGGGTACTAAACATCAACATAGTTTTGGTTCTCTCTCTCTCTCTCTCTCTCTCTCTCTCTCTCTCTCTCTCTCTCTCTCTCTCTCTCTCTCTCTCTAACCATTTAAGAAGTTAATTAGAGAGAATATAAATGGGTACAATAATTTTGAGTTAAGTACTATTGTTTGGAGGAAATTTTTCTTTGTTCTGGATTTATTAGAATTGTGTGTAAATCACTATACGTTAACACTTAATTATTAAGTGTAGGCAAAAATTGTGTCCATAATTCAGACTATGCTTGTAACTCCAAAAATTTAATTTCTGCGCATAATGTGAAGAAGTCTTCATTTTCTTATAGCCCAGTATAGTCTCTTTTGGAACAGTAATTGCCCAACCACAATAATGGACTTTTGGACTAAAGTCTTCGTTTTCTCGAAATTCTCCCAAAGTCAATATTCAAACTAAAACCAAAATAAGGGCATATTGGACCTTTTTTACTTTAACATTGATTGCAAACTTATCATTTTAAGCAATTTTCTCTGTATAAAAAGAATGCAAAAAAAAGAAATTTTCTCTATATAAATGGAATGGATAGAGTATTAAAAAGACAAAAATATATCTTCCTTTAATCTCTCTTAACCAGGCCACAAACTTCTTTTTTTTCCAAACCATAATTCACAAATAATTTTCTCTCTACTTCACATTTCATATGTTCATCATACGAGTTCACAACAAGTCTCTAAACTCATGTGGGTGTTTCTCTTTAATGACAAATATTTTATCTTTTTTTTTAACTTTTCATAATTTTTTGGATTTTGGTTGAATATAAAATATTCATTATGAAAATTATTGGGTATTTCTTCAAACAATATTGTTGTCATCGTAACCGTGATTAGCATCCTCTTCTGGAGATGACTTCTTCTGCTACCATTGATTTCAATAACGCTTCCTTTAGGCCTTCAACTTTTCTAGGAATGAAGTTAGTTCCTTGTCCATATTACTTAGTTCCTTACTATGAGACTCGGAATCAAGCGCTAAGTTCAAGTCACTAAAAATGGAGTTGAAACGTTCATTTAGGTAAGGTTCATGAAAGGGCTTTGTAGAGTCACTACTTAAATTTCATTTTGAGGTGAACCTAAGATAAACCTTATTTGACTTTATTTAAGAAAATGTGCACTAATAGACAAAACCAAGGAGGATTCACTGACAAGGCTTTCGGTTTAAAGCATTTAATTATTTGGCCAAAATTAGTGTTCAATCCTATGCTTTAGATGAAAGAATGACATTTATAAAAAGCAGTAAACATGGTGGAATAACATAAATAAAATAATAAATAAAGCAGTAAATGAATAAGAAAAACAATAAATCTTTCAAAGTAAAAACAAATAAAATTGAGGAAGTATTACCTCTGGCCCCTTGATCAAGATTCTTGGGCAATCACACATCTTCCGAGCTAACTAAAAGAAAAGAAGGAGAAAAAGGAAGTTTTGAGCAGGATTTGGTCCACAACTCAGTTTTAGACTTGAACGTGCTTGGTTATATCCCTTGGGATTGAATCAGGACCAAGCAATTCTACTCATTGTAAAATAGGAGTTGATTGATTTTAATTAACAAAAGGTTCATCGAAGACCTTAATTATCATGTTTTAGGAGTTGGATTGTCGTTTTGTAAAAGACATCTTGTCGCAGATTGCCAAATTTAAGAAAAGAAGGCTCTTTGGAGCCGTTTTTATAAGAAGAGAAGACTATATTTAAAAAGATAGAGCCATTAGACTTACCTAGGCTTATGGGTGAGACCGACTAGGTGGACTGAATAGCTGGCCAGATGGTGAGCCGAAAAGCTAACTAGCTTGGACTTTGGCTTCTTCGGAGGATCGGAGATGTTAGGACCTTCTTGGTTCAAAGCTTTAGCTTAGCTTGGATGTTTAAGGCTAAAACCTAAGCCAAGTGAGGTCTAGGGAGCCAAGAAGGATTTAAACTCGTTAAGCGCTTTTAGAGAGGGTCTGGTGTGCTAAGGAGGCTTCAAACCAAAAGTATGGAAACCTAAGAATCTAAGCTAAAGAATAAGATTAGGGGGAAAGTGAGCTAGAGTAATATCGCTCCACCCACTTAAAACACTCAAAAAGAGTGGAGATGAGAAGAGAGCTATAAAGTGAAAAGAAGATTTCAACTAAAGCCTCTAAAATGTACTTTGCAAAGAGCAAGACAATCAGAGATTTTTCTATGTGCTTTGAACTAAATTTTGGACCTATTTATATAGAAATTTAGATGGGTCACTTGGCATAAAAAATGATGTGGGGTTATATTTTTTCAAAAAAAATTATGGAGCGGCCAATCACTAGTGGTCAACGGTCGACCACAACTAACTGTCAGTTACCTGAGGTCAACCTGTGCAAACTAGAGCAGATGATCGCTCCAGGTCTCGTGATCAACCGACCTAAATTTGGAAGTCAAATCGAGTTTCTGCACTATTTCAGTTTGGTTTGACTGGTTTTGATGGCTAGTTCGAGGCCTACTTGACCTTTGACTTGGGCCCATAAGGTACCGTTGAAAAGCTCCTGATATCTAATTTATGTTGGTGTTGAGTTTGTGGGAAAACCTACCCTAAAGAAAAATTTGTGTGCAAATCAAGGCCCATAACAACATTTTTGGCACTGATTTTGATTCAACTAGTTTAGATTCGTTTTGAAGGATTTTCAAAGTCAAAGTTTATCGTTTTGAGGTGTGAAAATTAGGTATTCACAGTTACTGAAGATTTCTAGCAGTGGCCATATTCATTTTGGCAATTGAATAAAATCTATCCATTTGATGTTGTAGTTTATTTTATTTGCCTTGAATTCTTCTTTCCAAATCTTGACACTAGAGAAATGACGAGGTGTTTAGCCGTTTGTCAATTTTTTTGAAGCTTGAAACACTACAAAAAAAAGTATTTTAGGGGACGTTCAAAATCGTCCCCTTAAGTTAAAAAAATTGTCCCATATACTTTTGGGGACAATTAAGGTTGTCCCCATCGAGCGTCCCCTATACAAGGGTATCCTATTCTATAGGGGACGATTTTTAATAAATCGTCCCTTTTTCGATGGACGATAATTGTCCTAATTTAAGAGTCGTACATCGTCTCTTTCACGAGCACAACTGACTGATCCGAATTCTAAATTCTGGTGATGTTGGATTCTGCAGAGGGCTATTACGGAGGTGACTCTCCCAATCCAGTTTATTTCATTCACAACGCTAAGGTTCTAACCTTGGATGTTGTATAAAGAATCCCACACCTCATCCCACTGGACCAACCGATAGTTGATATTTAATTTTTTTTTTAATATATGACATACTTATTATTATAATATGATACAAAAGTTATCACCTCTATATGAGACGTCAATCATCCCTAAAATTGATGACAACAATTATCTTTAGTATACAAGATGTAAATTGTATCTCATACATATAGGACGTCAATAGTCTCCAAAACTAATGATGATAATTGTACACAGTATACAAGACATTAAATGTATCTCATATATAAGACGTCAGTTGTCCCCAAAATTTATAACAATAGTTTTCATTGGTAATAGAGACACCAGTCGTCCCATCTTCCATATGAGACATCATTCGTTCTCAACATTAAGGATAGTATTTGTTCTTAGTATTTGAGACGTAAATTGTCCTTTATTATTGGCACAACAATCGTCTTAATTTCTAATTGAAATATTAATAAGCTATTATAATTAAGATTGATTGTCCGATTTGTATCTTAATATAATAAAATGGGACAATTTTTTAAATTGTCTCCTAATCTTCAAGATTAATATATTCAAGTTCCAGTTACCATTTCATTTATCTTGACAGTAATTGATTTTGTCAAATGGCTTCTTTGCTATAATTATATATCAAGCAAATATGTCAAACATAATAAGGTTTAATTACGTCAAGAAAAAATCGAAAGCTCCCTTTTGAAGATTATTTTTTTTTCCTACTGTGTGAATGGTGCTCCGTTTTGAAGATTATTTGTTGATTTAGATATTGTTTTTTTCTTGAACCGTATGAGATTCTGGGTTTATTTCCCTTCCTTCAACTCTAGGTATGTCTTTTTTGTACTTTGGAATGCATTTTGTCGTTTTGACACCACTAAACATCGGAAAAAAAGAAACCAAATGACTAAAGTATTGGACAGGAGAAAAAATTAATGATGTAATCATATAGTTTGAAAAAAAATAAAAATAAATTAATATATTGAATTAAAATTGAGGGATGAAATAATAATTCTTCATTATTTATTGATAAGACTCAGTCTAAAATTGAGTTAAATTATTTTTCTAAGAAATTTTATTTTTATTAATAATAAATTAAATTATATCACCAAATTACAAACTCAATATTTTTTATTATTTAAAATTAAAATAATTATATTTTTATTGTCTGAACTTTTAGTTTTACTTTCTATCTTAGTGTTTCAATAACAACGATTAAATTTTGCAATTGATTATTCACATGTAGGGCCAATTTTTATTACGTGGCAGATATAATTGTTCATTTGAAATTGATTGTAATTAGCGTACATTGACCGATCAACTTTTATAGAAGGATTGGCTCTTTGAATTTTTAAAATTATCTTATAATCTCTCAAAGTTCACATTTTGACAGATATACAATTTATATTTCATTTTTAATAATAATCTCTCAGCTAAATTGAAAAATGATTTAATTTCAATAAACCTCTTAAAATTGAAATTTAGAGGCCATAAAGTTAAAACATGAAATTTAAGGGAACTATAACTTTTTTTTTTTAAATTCAGGCATTAAATTATATATTAGGCAATTGATTTATTCCTATAAATCAACAATTATAAAAACTTGATAAGTCATTTGTTTACGAGTTTTGATTTAAAAAATAAAAAAAAAATTGCACGAAATCGCGTGCCAGGTATGAAGATGTAATACTTTACCTTTGAAAGTCAGTATTGAAAAGAACATAACACGTGTAAAGGGTAAGGGGTGAGCCGACCCTTTCTCGATCCTAGCGAGGAAGCCGCCTTAGAGAGGATGGCCGACACGTGCAGTCTGCTCATTTTCGCGTCATCACTTTCTTTTCGTTATTTTATTCAGACCATGGTTTTTAAACCTGAACCAGACCGGATTGTTCAACCGGTTTGTTTCAGAACCGATCAGGTTTCCCTGGCCTCCAGAATATACCATTAACGTACACTATTTTATATGGATGATTTCGATCAATTTTTAATAAATTATTATATTGTAGAATCCATTTAAAATCACCTTAGTGTTGATTACTACAGTAATATTTATTGCTATTTATACTTTTTTTAGCTGTCTACTAATATATGTGTAATAAAATTACACTGATGGTCCTTCTCTCTTTATATTATAATCTCAATTTAAATCCTAAATTAAAGGCTTAATTATAAAAAGAAATTTCAATTTATGAGTTTTTTTTTAAATTTGACCAATACTTTTAATTTTGTCAATCAATACGCTATACTTATTATTCATTATCAATTGTGGCCTTCGTTTAAAATCTGTTAATATTTGCTAATGTATCTGTTAATAGGGTCCATTTTTTTTTAATTCATATCCACTTGGACATGCCACGTAAAAAATCCGATTTTGAAATTGACATGATTTGGAAAAAAAATGGATCTCACTAACGGACACATCAGCGAACATTAACAAATTTTAAATGGAAACCACAATTGATAAGAAAAAATAAATACAGAGTATTGATTGACAAAATTAAAAATTTGGCCAAATTTAAAAAAACTCATAAATTCAGACTTTTTTTGTGATTAACCCTAAATTAAATATTAAAAATTTTAATCCATAATTATATTTGTTTATCTTAGACTGTTTTACAATTTAATTCAGCATCTTTTCATTTGCAGAAAATACTTTTTAAAAATATATATATTTTAACTTTAATATTTGAACAATTCGAAGAGTTAATTATAAAATTCAATAAAAAGAAATCAACTCATATTCTAAAAAATTATGTTCTTTTTTAAAATTAATCAAGCCGCTCGAGCTTATTCTCATTGGACTAAACTCGAACGCACTGAAACTATGGTTTATAGCCTATTGCTAGTTACTAACCGATCATTTACTCATTATAAAAAAATATATAAAATTCTTGAAATTAAAATATCCAATAGTTTATAAGTGAAAAGGTTATTATTTTCTTTTATGTTTTCAAAAGATAAATTATATTCTTCAACACATAAATCCCAAATGGGTTTCATTTTAAGATCTTCCGGTGGCGATGGCTTGTTTGGCGGCACCTCTGGATTTGGAAAGTGGCCTTTTCAACTTTTAGTTTTTCTTGAAAAACTCTCTGACCGACTTTTGTTATCATCATTACGTGTCATCATCCTGTTGCTTGCAGGCTTTCTCTTTTCTGCGCCACACTATAATTAGCAATTACCCATCGCTCATAGATTCAATCTCTGGAACTGGGAAAGTTATCATGTAAAGACAAAGGATATCTAAACGCACACACGTAGACCTGGCCATATTACTATTTCTGGAACCGAACTCATCGGCTCAGAATCAGGGGGAATCAAAACGGAAATCAAAATCGATACGAATCAAAACTGTTCCAAATCTAAACCTGAACCGATAGTCTATTGTTCGATTCTGGTGTTACCTTTTTTTGGACCATAAACTGGCGGTTCTAAAAATCGATCGAAACCAGATTTTTCTAGTTGGTTAGAGCAAACGGTGGAAACCACTGGTTCCAAAAAAATTTTAAATTTTATTTTAAACAACTAGGCAGTTCTAGCAGGATTGAACTAGCGGTTTCAACATTTTTTTAAACAGTTTTGTGAAATCTCCAAGTTAACCTTCCTAACAACTATTAACAGCTATATAATTACTAGTTTTAGGTGGTATTTTGTGGAAAAGTAAATTTTTGGATTTATTATAAATGCTTACTTCCATTTACAATCTTCTCGTACAAAATTATCTCTGCTCTTTTTACTCTGTATTATTCACTATTCTATCTTAAAATCTCTTCGATTTTCATTTATAAATTATTGCCAAAAAAAATATACAAATAATTTCTTCGAAGTCCTATCTCCAATTATTTGTTCAAATTATTATAAAATAATTTTCTCAAATTTCAATCTCTAATTTTTTCTATTCAATTTTGCAACTTACATATTATTTTCTTACAATGACAAGTAGAGGAAACTCAAGTTTCGGTCAACCCAAGGCAAAAGTTGGAAAAACATAATATTTATCCATCCCCACAAATGACTTTTATAATTGAATTCCCGATTAATATAATCTTGGAGATATCCAAATAAAATTTTAGAAATTTCAACTCAAGAATCTGAATTTGATGAAGGGAATTTACAACAAGAGGAAGAGCAAAATATATAGATTCTTCAAAGAGCAAGACAAAGTTTTCATATATTCGTCATTCACTAGAAGCACAATCATGTGTGAATGATTGGAGCAACGACGAATTAGGAGCACAAGAGAATATTAAAGAAAATAAAGATTTATATGATATTTATGATAGGTCCTCCACGGGAACATCAACTGGTAGAAAATAGCAACTAAGGTAAAAATGGTGAAATTGATACAAGGTAAGTAGAAATTACGTGAGTTTTGATTCCTCTAAACCCAAAATACATAGGCAAGTTAATTTTTTTAAAAATATGTTCCAACTTTTTTAAACAAAAATAAATTAAATTAAAGACTTTTTTAAATAAATTAATTAAGTTTAAGCTTTTTTTTTATTTTTTAAGGGTAATTTTTTTTAAAAATCATTTCACAAATTTTTAAATTTTGAATTTTGAAGAAAAATATTTTCTGATTTTTTATTTTATAATTATGCAATTCACTAGAAAATCAATTAGAGAATCGGCCGGAACCGTCGATTTTGAAACTATTGAGGCACTGGAATCAAAATCGTAATCGTTTTATTTCAAACCGTAATCGAGATAGTCAAATTTTCATTTGATTTCGATTCTAAATTTTTTAATACCAGAATCGTCCGTAACCGTGACAAGGTCTACACACACGTTAGTTATTTTGGCACATGCATAGGTATTTTCCATATTAATACATTTTAGATAGAAAGAAGATGTATAATCACGGAGTAAAATGGTAACCTCCTCATTTTATATACTTGGATTGTAGAGAAAAAAAGAAAAAAGAAGTAAAATAAATTTATTACTTTATTTGCACCCTTGTTATTTTATTTTTCTCCCATTTTGAGAGTAAATTGGAGGAATTAAATAAAAAATATTTTACATCTATTCACAATTTTACCTTCTTTCAAATACGGTATTTTCACTTGTTATTTTACATTCCTCCCCATTTTACATTGACGTTAACAAATTTAAATATTAAATATAATTTTTTATATATTTATTAAACTATTAAAAATAAAATATCTTTTTTCTTTTAATAAAATAAAACAAAACTATAATTACCGTACGAATTTTCATTTTAATTTGAACAATTAAAATTTAAAGAGTTTTGATATTGTGATTTTACTAATATTAAAAATCTTATAGAGTTAATTTACTAAATTTTTAAAAATTTAAAAGCTAATTCATTAAGGAAATAATGAATATAATAAATAATTCATTAAGAAGTCGAGATGTAAAATATTAAAAAAAATTTATAGATAGAAAGACTCAAAAACATATTAAAGAAGAAATTTATGTTAATTAAAAAATAAATTGGGAAACAAAATCCATGGTCGAATTGTAAATATATTTTATTATTAAAAAATTATTAATGACTTTCTGTAAATATGAATAATATAAATATCATTTTTTGTCAACACATATTTTTTTCTTTTATTCATTGAGTAATCTCATATTATGATTTTTTTTTTCCCTTAATATTGAAAGAGAATTGTTTTAAATATTTTTTTGAAAAATAATGAGAATTTTTTGGGTTAAGTTGTGTTTTTTACGTACCTCCAGTTTGGAAAATATCCCTCTGTAAATTAGTTAATGTATTTATAAATTATTATTATAATATTTTGTTTGAGAAAATAGTATGATGAGAGACTATTAGCAAACAATAAATTTTATAATATATTTTTTAATAAATAATAATAAATTACATTCATTTCGTTTACAATAAGTTAGAAAAAGTTATAACTAATCAAATTAAAAATTTATTAAAATAATAATTAAATATAGTATTTTTATCATATTTAATGTGTACTTTATATAATATAATATAACAAATTAAAATTAAATTATCTTTATTTTTAATTTATAAAATTAAAATTTTTAAAAATATTATATTATTACCATATTTAATATATACTTATATAGTATATAATAATTTATTATTTTATTCATAGAATTAAGATTTAAATAGAAAATTAATATGATCAATAAAATAAAATTATATTTATTTTTTTGACCAATTAAATTAAAATTTTTATAATATTTTATTCATTCATAAATTTAATAATGACATCTTTGAGAATATCAATGTTCTCCTATCTATTTCATATGCATTATAGATTTCTTTTTTTTTTAAGATAGATTATGGATAGATTTGATTTATTATTTATAAATAAAAATAATAAAAATGACATAAATAAATCAATTAACAAGCACTTTCCTAAAATTGTAAACTAACGTAATTAGGAAGTCATTCAAGAGGTAATTAATTAAGTATTAATAAAATAAAAAAATAACCATATCGGTTAATCACCTGTAGCTATATTAAGAGAAGTATATTGGATTAAAATTATATTAGATTTTAAAAGAATTATTAACTTTGAGGAATTGAAAAATTTCTTAAGATTTTTACAGATTTTGCTAAAATTCTATATAGAGTTTTATAAAATTAGTGAGACTTTTTTATAGATTTTAATTGACTTTAATGGAATTATAATGATTTTATATATCTAATTAAAATTAATTTCAGAATTTAATTGAACAAATTAAAACATTTTAAAGCCAAATGATAATTTAAAAAACAATGAGGCACTAAAAAGCAAAATGCATAATCTTTTTCTAAATCATTATTTTCTTTGTGGAAAACTTATTGTCACCGACTGTAAAAGGTTTGCAATGCCAATGTCATCAGTGGTCATCCCACTTTCGTTAGCCACTATATTAAATGAATTCGGTAGTGATATTCCATCCATTATTAGTAAAAAATATATTTTAAATACGCTTGAAATTTGGATAGTTAAAGAGTACCCTCCCCGTTGAAGAGGTACTCTCAACTATATTTTTGAAAGGATACATATAGTAAATATTTAAATGAATACTTTATTTAAAATTTGCGAATATCTGCTCAACTTTTGTCTTAAAGAGTGTATTGCATTAAGAGTTTGTTAAATTTTTGAAGATTTTTAAAATCTTTGTGTTGGAGAAAAGATTTATCAATAATTCTTTTATTTATACATAATACTATAAAATCTAATAAAATCAATAATTTTAAAATTTTTTTCTAAATTAGTAATTTTTTGGATACCATCAAATATGGACTTTTAAAAAGTTATAATTGAATATTATGATATTTTTATGAATTTTATAAAAATGTGAATTGAATACCACAGAATTATTATAGATTCTAAAAAAAAGAATTATTATAGATTCTAAAAAAAATATAGATTGAATAGTATTAAAATTTTAAAATTTTTTAAAATTTAAAGCACTCTTAATTCAATGGACTCTCCTAAGATAGGGACGAAAAATGCAACACGTGTAAACAATCGAATGGACATAAAAAAATATGCGGTAAAAATCAGTGGATCCTTGTCAGCAACTAAAATTGAGTTCACATGCACAGACGAAAAACGAGAAAAAAATAAAAATAAAAATAAAAAGAAGAAAAGGGCGCCCTGAATACAAAACGTTATAAATACAAGATATCTTAGCTGGTTTATCAGTTGGCAAACGGTGCGTTTGGGACTGCGGAGTTGAGGTGGTCTTGGTTAAACCGAGATCAGATCAGTGATGGCCGGCTGCTTTGTCCTTTTATTGGTTCTCTTCCTTTCAGGTTCGTTTTCAATTGTTTTAACAACCTTTGCAGAGTTCTGCTTGGCTGCCATGGAACTGCAAGAATATTGAAGAAAGTGAAGGAAACTTGAAAGCTTAGAGTTTTTTTTTTTCTATTTCTTTTTTCTTCTTTGTTAGTTGCACGAGAATAAGACTTGCTACCTACTTAAAGCATTATTCTTTGGCTTCATCTTTGCAGAAACTGAAAATTTTTGTCTCTAGCAAACGAACAGCATTCTTTGATATAATCTTTGGGTTTGATAAATGGTTTTAATGGGAAATCTGATTCATTTTTCTTTGCTCTTTGTTCTGATCTTTTCTTGATTAATGATTTAGCTTACTCAAGTAGTTTATTCATTTTTTAAAATTTTCATTAAGTTAAAAAAATCTGGCGTTGAAATTTATTTGTTGGAGCTGGATTTGAATTGTAATGAAAAGAAACGAAGTTGTGTTCTTGGAATTTCCAAGTGCAATGGCTATGTCTTGAGGTATAAAACTCAAAACTTCTAATTTTGGGTCTTGATAATTGTTTTTAGTATTTTCATGGATGGAGTTGCGCAAGTATGGTAAATAATTTTCATTGAGCTAAATAATTCTCGCATTGAAACTCATTTGTTGGAATTATATAATTATATAATTCAGCTGTGTTCTTGAAATTTTTGATTAAAAATATTATATAATTTTGTAATTCTGGGTCTTGATTGATAGTGTTCTTAGTATTTTCTTGAATGGAATTGCATAAGTAGTGAATCGTGAACTCTGTTTTTTTCCCCCCCAGATTCAGTTGTCCGAATACAAAGCGTTGGCGTTGGAATTAACTATGGCCAGATCGCCAATAATCTCCCGTCTCCCTCTCGAGTTGCGTTGCTCCTCCAATCACTGAACATTACAAGGGTGAAACTGTACGATGCAGATCCTAATGTCCTACTTGCTTTTTCCAATTCAAATGTAGATTTCATCATTGGACTTGGAAATGAGTATCTTCTAAACATGACTGACCTAGTTAAAGCTCAAAATTGGATTCAACAGCACCTTCAGCCCCACCTCCCTCAAACTAAAATTACTTGCATTACTGTAGGAAATGAGGTCTTCAATAGCAATGATACTCAGTTAATGTCTTATCTTCTCCCTGCAATGCAAACTGTATATCATGCTCTTGTTAATCTTGGATTAGATAAGCAAGTCACTGTCACAACTGCGCATTCTCTTAATATCTTAGCCAACTCTTACCCTCCTTCGTCTGGGACTTTTAGACCAGATTTTGCTGAATATATCCACCCTATATTGAACTTTCATTCTCAAATAAATTCACCATTCCTTATCAATGCATATCCATATTTTGCGTATAAGTATGACCCGAATGAGGTTCCTTTAAACTATGTACTTTTCCAGCCTAACCAAGGGATGACAGACCCAAATACAAATTTGAATTATGATAACATGTTGTACGCTCAAATTGATGCTGTCTATTCGGCCATTAAAGCAATGGGGTATACAGATATTCAAGTGAGGATTTCAGAGACAGGTTGGCCATCTAAGGGAGATGCAGATGAACCAGGAGCAACACCAGAAAATGCTGGCTTATACAATGGCAATCTTTTGGAGAGAATACAAGAGAAGCAAGGCACACCAGCAAACCCATCAGTACCGATTGATGTGTATGTTTTTGCACTTTTTAATGAGGATTTAAAACCTGGTCCAACATCAGAAAGGAATTATGGGCTCTTCTACCCTGATGGTACTCAAGTTTATAACATTGGGTTACAAGGCTATCTTCCTGTGTTAACTTATTCTTCAGGATCAAATATAAATGTAAGAGTCTCCATCTTTACCTTTTCAATATTAATTTTTTGAGAGAAATGTTGAATATCAACATTTAATTTCTGTTATGAGCAAAACAATGCATCTAATGCCATTTCTTGCAATTTATATTGTTCTGCAGGTTTTGTCTGTATTCTGTCTGGTGATCTACGTTATAGCACAATTTCTCTGTGCTTAGAAGCTTCAGAATTCATGATGTAGGGAGGGAGAGATTTTGAACACACACAAATTCTTTGAGATGATATAACTGCAAGAGTAGAATTTTTTTAGGTGAGATTCAAATTCCTTTTACAATTTGGAGCAAGATCCATTCTGAATTACACATCCAACTCTTGGACCTCACAAAATGTGTGCTATTATTTTTTAAATATCAATTTTCCACCAAATCATCACTGCATATACCTATGTGAAGTGAAGAAAAGGCCCTCTTTTTTCCCTTATTCTTTGGATCTAACTTATGGGAGCTGGATGCTTTGCTAGAATTGGCTGATCACATGACAAGTATCAGTAGACTTTAGATACTATTGAACTTATGTATTTTAGACATCTTTAGAATAATCTCCAAATCATACATTTGATGTTTTCACAACATTTTTAAACCATCCAGTTTCTTTATGCTAGCTTGAATCAACTGTAATGTTGCCTAGTCATTGCATGCACCAAGTGGATGCTTTGATGTGCACTGATTTCTGTATTAAGTCCAGTCTTACGGACACGGCTTAATTTTTTTGTTTTTTTCAATTCTTTAATGGAAAGATATGGTAATGGATCTCCATCCTCCTTATCTCCAGTTGCAATCATGCATGTGAATCTTTTTTTGCTGAGAAATTCTTGTTATCTTCAACTAGACAAAAGTCCAAACTTGCTTCTATCAGGAACAGACGTTGCAGGCCATCTTTCGGCTAACATTTCACACAAATCTTTATTTATTTATTTTTCTCATTGATCATCAAATTTTGTCTTTTGATTGTGAGCTCTTATTCCAAATATAATTTGGTGTCTGTATACCTTTTATCTCCATCTCCAAAATAGAATTTCCAGCATCAACCATGTCTATATCAAACAAGTTCACATCAGTAGGCAAAACATTGCTATCAGGTAATCTTTATCAGATTATATCAGTAGCAGAAGAATCTTGAATTAAATTACTATTATAATTGATTTTTCACTAAAAATATCTTCTAAATACATCGTTATCATCTCCAAGTTTCGTACAATCTATTTCCAAGTTATTGTCTTTGCTGTATTCATTGGTTTTGAAAGTGTAAAACCAATGACACAACTTTGTCAAGCTATTTTGATGGTACTTTTGATTCTTCAGCATAGTTTTGTGGCTTAAAATAAATGATTAACTTAAAGAATTACTACTTTTAATTATGCTAAGAGTGAAAATTGTGTTTCGTGTTCAACACATGTTACATCAATTGATACTGGAGCATAAAGTGGGTTAGTGGCTATCAGCATCATGGACACCCTGCATTCATATTAGATACCATATATTGCATCAGCAATGTTTCTGTAGGGGATAAGATTGACAGATAGATGAATCCACTCAATCGACCATTCGACAAAAAGCGACTACCTAGCTACCAAAAAACTAGTTCATTTAATCTCAAATTTCTGCATAATAAAAATATTTTCATAAGCTGCTGTTTCTTCAGCCATCAGAAGTGTCTCTCTAGGGTCTCCCAAAGTTGTTTCTAGATTCTGATAGATCATTTCATATAAGCTGACCTTAGTGGACATTTAATCTTTGAGGAATGGTTAGGATAGCTGTACTAAGTAGTTGGCTGGCTTGAAAAAGCTGGCCAATAAATAAATAAATAAATAAATTATTATTATTATTATAAAAATGAAAAAGCTGTTGCCTCTTTTTCAGTAGTGGAATGGTGCTGGTAGTGGTAGGCCATTGCTTGAAAAGGGTGTCAACTGATTTGCTTGTTGGAGGTTGAATTCTTCAAATGACAGCAATTAATTAATTATGATTTTCTGACTTTCTGAATTTATTATTATTATTATTAGTTATACATGTGAATATTAATGTAGCTTTAAATTTTATTTGTATGCAGGGAAAATTTGGCAGCAGGGATTATCCTAGCAGCAGTTGACAAAGCATCTCTTTTAACAGTTATATATATATATTGTAATCACTAACAAATTGTGGGTTAAAGTTGCAGAAAACTTTTTTAGGGAATATATAAGGTACGCAAAGAGATTACATTATAAGGGAAATAAAACATAATTATAATTCTTTGGCAGATGTCTAATAAAGAAAAGTTGGTTAAGATTTTGGAAGGCTTTTGCTATTTTTATATTTCTATGTATTTTGTGGACCATTCAATCGAGTTTTCTTGTGTGTACACCTTTAATTGGACCAAAAAGAATATTTTGTCCTGTCGAATCTTTTTTTTACAATAATTTTACGTGCAAAAATATTAAATATTTTGTTTGATTTATTAATTATTAGCGGATACTATAGACATTATTAGGGCATCTTAGATTCTAGTTAGAACATTAAATATAATCTTAAAACTATTGTCAAAAGCAGCATAAATGAGGCTTGAGGATAATTATTTCTACCTCCGTCTCAAAAAGATAAAACACTTTATTTTTATTCAAATTAATAAAGTAGTAATATGCTTCTTTTAAATAATAATCAATTTAATGATTATCTATAATGCAAAAAAAAAAAAAAGAGAGAACGTGGATCATATCTTGGGACAAACCAAAAAGGAAAGGTGAACTATATTTTTGGGATAGGGGAATATGATTTTTATCTTTGACTTTTGAAAATGGCTTAATCTACAAAAAAACCAACTTATTTGAGTTGTTACAGAAACACTCTAAATTAACCTTCGTCCCTATGATACCTCAAATTAAAATATTTATATTATTATCACTCTAAATTCAAATTCAGATAGGATTACGAATAAAAAATTATTAAAAAAGATCCCATAGAACTATGTTGGTTTAATGTCAAAACACACCGTTTTGACACAATACAGTGCGTTTTATTAAGTTTTTTTTTTTTTTTTTGCAAAAACCCCTGATCCTTAAAGCAACTCATTCCTTCTTCTGCTTCTTCTTCCTTCGTAATAACCCTTATTGCAAAACCCTTCACCCTTCATGTGATCCAAAAGCGGAGAGACATGACGGACGAACAACTAGCTGTGGCCGGTAAGCGATGAAGCAAGGGACCTGAGGCTACAGTTCAATCGAATGCCTTAGAGCACCTAAATGCCCTATTCGTAGTGGTGCCTTACACGCAGTCCTTGTGGTTCTCAAATTTCAAGGTCGAGCAGTAGCAGCATCACCATCATTAATATTAGGAGGTGGTCTTTCTTCTTTAAGAAGAGGAGAAATTTTCAATCTTTTAGTAGCAATACCTCCATTGAGTCTAAAATAAGAAGAAATGTGAATTTATTGAATTAAATTAGGGTTTTGGTTGTTCGAAGAGTCAAAATTGATGGGTTTGGATTAAAATTCGAATCCATAAGGAATCAAAGAAGAAGAAGATCGATGATCATCACTGACTTTAACACACCTAATGTCACACTCCAAAAATAGAGATATGACAATCCTAGGGTCCAAATAGGCTTAAGGTCACCGAGTACCACATAGAACCCACATATAAATTAATCTTATTATAAATAAATAGTTTGCTTCATATTAAATACTTCATACTTAGGTGAGTAAAAGAATTTTCACTTTTATTTAACTAATTTTCCAGTTTTTTTTTTAAATGCAATCTTAAGTATTTAAACTTATATTCACACATATCTTTTGATATTGAACTTCACACTCATACACAACTAAAGTTCATTTCAAATTAATTAATTCAATATAGTATATAATTAAAGTTCATTTCAAATTTAAATCATATACTCAGAATTCATAACAATCTAATTTACTTATTATCAATGTCATATCAATCATATCATAATTATCCACTTAGACAGTACTGAAATGTAATATGTTACTTTGTAGTTTTTAGAACTATCTATTCACATACATATTTCTTAGATAATTCAATTAATATTAGCAATTTCATAAAATTACAACTTTCACAAAAGCACTGCTTTCGCTTTGACAGTACTAAAGAAAACATATTGTTATGTACATTTCAGCACTGTATCACACTTCACAATTTTCAAGGCAGTAACTTCTCTCTTTAATTGTATTGACTTTTCCCTATGTGCACATAGTCTGATGGTATAACCCCAATCAGGGTTGAGTTTTATCACTTTATCCAATAATGACACAACACAATCAAAATCAAACACAATGATCAATAACAGAATCAAAATCAAATAAAATGATCAATAAAATTTATAGAATCACAATTTCATATCATAAATTCCATATCACAGTTCCAATAATTCATAATCAATAATAATAGATAACTGAATAAATTCCTCAAGCATTCTATTAATCATGAATTGAATCAATAATTTTAAACACACAAAGGAGGGGTTAAACACTATAACTCACCTTGATAGCGAGGGTTTGTTCTCCACTAATTAATTAGACTTTCAAACTAAGGCTCTGTTCGGCAAGAGTGTTTTAAGGAGTGGTTACAGTTTTGACTACGTCAAAACACTGTATTGATGTATTACATCGTTCGGTGAGATAGTTTATAAATTAGCTTTTAGTAGATAATATAGTGTTTTGTGAAATGTTATCCTTCCTAACGTTTAGCATTTCACTAATTTTTTTTAATTTATTGACAGTCTTATCCTTAGTTTAAAACACTTCTTGCTATTTCAATTGCATCATTTTTCAAACTATATACGTAAATCCTGCATGAATCATTCCCCTTCCTCAGTTAGCTAGATATCACGAAATAATGAAATTCTTCAAAACCTGCTATGATAATGCAACAAGACCTTCTTTTATTTTGATTCCTATAATATTTATGCTGCCATAAACGGTAAAACTCTTTTATAAGCTCTTATTATGTTAAAATATTATATTATTTTATATAAAAATTTAAACAAAATAATTTAATAATGAATTAATAGAGGAATATGTGAGGAAATTATATTATTATTTTTAGAAAAAATAGTGGTTTCAATTATAGATTGACATTCTTCTGATAGAAAAGTAATAACACACCACATAATCACCTCTTTTTTATATTTTATTGATTTCATTTCTATAGTCATAATTTAAAATTTTAAATCAATATTTAAATGTCTTTTTTTGTTAGTTTAAATTAAACAGCTAATCAAACAGTTATTTTCACCTAACATTTTTGCTTCTAACAACTACATGAACAGTTAACAGTTAATAGCTGATGTCTAATAGCTAACAACTATTAAAACAACAAACAACTACTACAACAGCTAACAACTACTACAACAGCTAATTTTGCCTAACAGAGCCCAATTCTTTAAAAGGTCTTCAACCTATAATCAAATTTACATTTATCATTTCAGCTCTTTATTTTTAACTCTCCATTAATACTTAAACTCTTAATATATCTTATTTATTAATTTACATTTACATACAGTATTCATCAATGTTATAAATTTATATTTTAAAAACAAATCAATTAATTAAATCTTTCATAATTTAATTATTACTTTGAAATCCACATTTCTTAAATACATATTTAAATTCATTTAATTACTTTAATAACTAAAATGAATCATTTTGTTCACTTAAATAGATTTATTAAAACCATTCGTTTTCTTTTATAAATCACACTTTTCTTTTCAAATTAATTTAATAATTAAGCTTGAAATTCTATTTAAAACAATCATTTATCTCATTTACTAAAATCAATGTGAATATTTATATTTACTTATTTACTTTGCCAAATAAATATAATATAGTTTTACAATAAAAATCCTTAAATTCCTTAGCTTATTCTCAAAATATCACTTAGAATTTGAATTTCAAATATTTTATTAATCTCAATCAAATACAAATTCAAAATTTTCATTTATTTAATTGTCTTATTCTTTCATTAACTTTATTTCAATAAAATCAACTCTTAAATAAATCTCCCATTTTATAAAAAAAAATTCGAAAGCATTTTATTTATATTTGGTCTCTCCAAAATCCACATTTATCACAATAACACACAGCCCATGCATGGGGCACTTTTCACAATAATTTTGTAATTTCACTATTAATTCCACAATAACTAATTTAATTATTTTATCAATACTAATAAATTTCTAATTTGTGATTCACAAAGAAATTTCTGAATTGAGTTTTTAAAATATACCAACTGGAATTTGGAGTTCGAATTCGAAACAGGCATGAAGAGGTCGTCATTTTGTCTCCCGGGTCTCATCAGAGATTTGTCGGCCAGTTGTTGGAGCATTGTGACATCCCGACCCGGCAAACGCGATCCTCAGAGGGAGGATAGAGTAGGGCTCCTGATGAGCTTCTAGGATGGCAGGCTAGCTAAGGTAGTGGAATGCGAGACATAGGAATGAATCGAATCATATATCGAAAAGGGGGTAACTAATCATCAGAGGCGCCTTTTGGTAGAATGGCTGGAGAGTTGGAAGAACTCTAGGGTTAAGCATGCTCGCTTGACAGAAATCCTAGAATGGGTGACCTCTTGGGAAGTTCCCATTTCACCTACGGGACAAAACCGTGCGGGTCTTGCCGATCTAGTATGTGATGGATCTAGCTTGATCCAAAGCGGACAATTCCTCAGGTGTTTGGAGTCAGGGCGTTACAGTTTGGTATCAGAGCCTGACTCCCCTCCAGTAGATATATGGTTTGAGGACGAACCATGCGGAAGCTGGTGGGCCTGTGACATCCCGACCTGGTAAAAGTGATCCTAAGAGGGCGGTTAGAGCAGGGCTCTTGGTGAGCTTCTAGGATGGCAAGCCAACTAGGATAGTGGAATGCGGGACACAGGAATGAATTGGATCATTTATCGAAAAGGGGGTAACTAATCATCAGAGGCACCTTTTGGTGGAATGGCTGGAGAGCTGGAAGAATTCTAGGGTTAAGTGTGCTCGCTTGACAGAAATCCTAGGATGGGTGACCTCCTGGGAATTTCTCATTTCATCTGCTGGACAAAACCGTGCGAGTCTTGCCGATCTAGTATGGGATGTATCCGGCTTGATCCAAAGCGGACAATTCCTCTAGTGGTTAGAGTCAGGGCGTTACAATTGAAATATACATAGTAATATATTTTCCTCAGTATTTTTAAGTGATTATTTATTATATGATTGATATGATGTCAATAATAAGAAGTTAGATTATTATAAATTTTGTTTAATTTTAGTAGATATGTAATGAGTGTTAATGATACACTAAATTGTAATAATTGATTTGTAAGCCATGAAATGTTTAAAATGTTTATGCCAATTAATGGGTATTATATCCTCACTAAGTTGACGTCTCATCAGAGCGTCTGTGTTTTAGGTAGAAGTGATTCAGTTCAACAGATTATTGGTTTTCTTTATTTCAATAAGAAGAAAGAGAACAATGTAAATATTTGTTGGAATTTATGAGTAATTTATGTATTGAATGGATAACTCTAGTTGCTCCATAGATATATGTAAAAGATATTAGTTGAGTATGAGTATAAAGTTCATTATCAAGGGAATTTGTAGAAGGATAAGTTTGATACTTAAGATTGTATTTTAAAAAAAAAAGAAAAATATCCTGGAAAATTTGTTGAATAATAATGAAAAGTTTTAATCCACTTAAATGTGAAATATTAAGTATTAAGCAAATTACTTATTTATAGTAAGATAGAATTATATTTGGATTCTATCTAATACTCGATGGCCTTAAGCCTACCTGGACCCTAGGACCATCTCATCTCTATTTTTGGGATGTGACAGTTTTGGCTTTTCCTTTCTAACAAATTCTTATTGTTTTCGGCAGTTTTGGCAAGAGGTGATGGCACCGGTTGAGTCTCCTCTTTCGCGTGAATATTTTCCACCTAAGGATTGATGGTTGTAGTGAGGGAAAGGAAACCACCATGAGGGGTGATAAGAAGCTAGCTATGGTGATTGATATGACCAAACAAGCTGCTACCTCATCGAAACGACATCGTATTCGGCTTCTACAAAGGATGTTGAGCAATTTGGTATAAGCCTCATGAAGTTTTGACAGAAGGCGACTTTCCAACCACCGTGCATGGTAGCGTCGATGGTGCTTGTAACGCTCCAAAATTTCGGATCTTAAAATAGTATTATTTGGATGGGTCATAAATGTTATCACTAGAGAGAGAAATAATATTTTATTTAGACCCGATATTGATATTGAATATAATTAATATTTGTGGAGTTAATTAGATTTTATGTGATTAGTCTTAACTAATTAAAGTTAAGATATAAATTTTTCATGACAAAGTAAGCAATAAATTATTGGTGAATAGTAGATTATCAGTCTGTGAATAGTAATATCTGTCCGGAACTTTGTATTATTTTTGTCAGGAAAAATTACTATTGATGTTTTATATTTTATTTAATATATTTGGATATGTTTATATGATTTAAGTGGGTATAAAATATTTCATGAATATTTTTGAAGAATTTAAGTATTTAATGAATAGTGTTTTCTAGTGTAGTGTATTAAGGAAAATTGAGGATTTATTTTTATGGAGTTAAGTTAATTAATTGGTGGAGTTAAATAATAATTAAAGGAGAAATATTTGGTGAATATTTAGAGCCCTTGGATTAGAATACCTTGACTTGATCTAAGCCATACACTTGTCAAATTGTGGTGAATTAGCAACATTTGTTTTGTTGACTTAGTCAACAAAACTTATCCAACTTCTTCTTCTTC